>JAUZND010055097.1:0-18904 GCA_034780555.1 Coelogynopora nodosa | reverse complement strand
TGTGTGAACAGGAACTGTGAAAATCACATATTTTTCATATTTTTTTGAATAATTGCTATACTTTTTGCCGACCCTGTAGATGACCTGATGAGTATTGAAAGCGATAAAAAACGTTCCTTATATACAATACAGAAACCTTGTATTGACAACACTACGGAAGAAAGATGTTATAAAATCCAGTAAACCGAAAGTTCAGAAACGATTGCTAAATGAGTGTATATACATAACTTAATAATATTCAAGTCTGAGAATCCAAGTATATCAAAATTGTAAGTCTGTCATTTTTCACCAAATCAAGGCCCAAATACTGCATACCTATCATATATGTCAACAGAGGCATTTTTCTATGTTAACGACATCAAAATTTTACTCTGAAGTTACGAGCTATTTGATGCACTACTAATCCTAAATTATTCTGCAAAAATGTCAATGTCGACGAAGTTACTTCGATACTTCAAACAGCTGAGCCGATCGTAAAAATTCGAAAATTGGGCTAAAAAATAACATGCTTACGGTGAAAAGTTCATCAAACGAATTGTTTTAACAAAAATCGAACAAAGCAGGGACGAAGTTGCAATACAATTTTTGAAAATTCGGCGAAATTTCAACGTTCACACAACGAGGGTAAAACGGCAGTATTCTTCAGTGAGAATACTGAAAGAGAAATTGCCACTAACTGAAGAAACAGTCCAAATGGACTTCTCTGAGAATTATGTTCGTAATTACAACGAGGAAATTCAAAGCGCTTATTACAACAAACAACAGGTTTCACCCGATGGTTGTGCACTACCGCGAAGTCGAAAATGGCCCACTCTGCCACATGAGTTTTGTTGGTGTAAGTCCCGAATGTACTCATACTTGCCGAAACTGTTTCATGAAAACACCTTTACCAGAAGTACAGAAACTAATTCCAAATTTATCCGCTGTCACTATTAGACTGATTCACCAACAAGCCAGTGCCGGAATAAACATATCATCAATATGACATCACTACACAGAGACATATTTGGTGTATCTGCCACGTGGCTATATTTTGAAGCTGGTCATGGCAAAAGACCTTGCGATGGAATTGGGAGTGCAGCCAAAAGAAGCGCGGATCTAGCGGTCAAAAGAGGTGTCTCAGCATTCAAGGTGCCTCGGAATTTTACAATTGAGGGAACACACATACTAAATCTTTTATTACATATGTGTGGGTAGATGAGGAAAGTGTGGCTGTCTCATCCAAGGAAATGGAATTTTTCATTGCTATTCTAGTGGCCGGAACAAGCACTTTGCACTCAGTTATAGAGGTGCACTCAATGTACTCGGAGGTGCACTCGATGGAGCTGTTAACATACACGCGAAACTTCATATTACAAAGACTGTTGCTATTCTATACATGAAGGATTCCGTCCAACATGCCGTAGATGGATGATACAGCGCACCAGCAATCCAGTTGAAAATGTGATACTTACCTCCAATGATATCAATCTGGTGACACCAGACTTTATCTCAGTCGACAATGCTTTTATTTAAAAGAAAAAGAATTTGTTGTTGCCTTGTATAATGGCAAGCAAGCCCTCTGTTGGAAATATAGAAGATATTGAATATGACGAATATCAGATATCGTTCATGACTCCTGGCGCAGGACCTTCTTTCAAGTGGCCTAAAAATGAAGACATGATGTGGGTGGAGAAAAAACAATGTCATTAAAATCAAAACGCCAACAACGGGGAGATCAGGACTTGTTTTTCACATTAGTGAAAATGAAAAAAAAACAATTACAGAATAAACAATTGTTTTAGTGGTCTTTGTGTAATTATAAAACAACATTTACTGTTTTTATATGTTTATGTTTATTACGAGAGTACAATTGCTACAAGTGTCGATTAATTTACTAATTATAACTCTACATCAACTCAAATTATGTGTTATACTATATATATCTATGATATTTAATATTTAAACTTGATGTTCAGTCTGAATCGTTTTACTTAATCTCATGTTTATGGTTATTACGCCATAATAGATATTGATTTGAGAAATAGCTATTTTTTTAAATATGTCAAATTAAAAAATATAAACATATCACAGATATCCCTTAAAATTATTAAATACTGATTTACACGAACATTTAAATAACTATTTGCAAATTATAGTGGTATAATATATAACTTAGCATACCTGATTTGTATAAAGTCAAATAAAATATGGAATAACATTCTTCTAACATTAAGAAAATATTTCATATTTACAATAATAAAAATATATATTTATAGGCCTACAGCTGAAATTGTACGTTTGTAAAGATTGTCGTTCAATTTAATAATAAATTACAACCAATATGTTTGTCGCATTTATTTACAATTGTTTTTTATTACGACAGTATTTTACAAATGCAAATTATTTGAATATAAACTGCAAATAAAATATTTTAATATAAGTATTTTTTATTAAAGAACATTGAAACGTATCACTTTTTTTGATATAATAAAGTTGTTTAACATCAGCTGATATTAAAAATAATGGTAATGACGCAGCATCCAATATTTTAAAAGTAGAGTTGTTTTATAATTTTCTAAATCAAAATCTCAGCTATACTCATAATCTTATAATTTTTTTAAAACAATTAACACATTTATACATGAACAACAGGTTGTTTATTAGTCCAGATAACGTACTCGAGTTATTACTATCACTATCATTTAGTATAACTCTGGATCAGAAACATGTCATAATAAACATCGGAAATATTGTAATAATGCTCTATTTTTTCTCAAATAAATTGATTAAAATCTATTAAATTTGTATTGACAATTATTTAAATTAATCATCTACAGGCTGTTTTCTGAATATTGACTATCTTTCAAGAGATTGATAGGAATTCTTTTTTATATATTGTTTATATTGGTTAAATAGCTACATTTCTAATACAATAGTCAACGAAAGACGTAGAAGGGGTTCCATATACTGTTAATAATTTAATAGAGGTCCCCTATTGAGTTGTAGAAGAAGTCAAAGAAGTCAACATGCCCACCTTTTTTATGCCATATAAGAGTGGCATATACATTATATATGCAACTTTATTGCAGGAGATATGTAGTAATCACTTTGTGACAAAGAAGGGGATCTATTACTTCAAATTTCTTTCAGTTTTCAATATCTTGCGATATTTTTTTATTTTTTTAAATTAAAAAGGTTACTACTATTTATTAATACTAGATAAGTGATTCAAATAATATTCGAAATAGCAATGAATTATTTACGCTTGGTTAATTTTGCATTAATTAATTTCACTATATTGTTGCTAAAATATAGAATATCAATATAGAAAAAATGCATACATACAATTTATAAAACAAAAATTACACTTTTACGATAGGATTAAAAAAATTCTTATTCAATAAACTTTAAAAAAAAACTTAATATAAAAATTATATTATTATATATGTATATACAAGTAGAATTATCCATGCGGAGCTACAATAATATACAGATGAATTATTTTGATAGACATACTAATCGACAGGTAAATCCATCTGCAGACTGATTTCGGGGTATTTGTCCCTCATCAGTAAAGAGTAGGAATCGAACATGCAACCAACCCAGCGATCTGTTAGCGAATCGACCTATACCACTAGGCTACATCCTCGCTTGTTAACTACCGTGTCTAACTTGTAATATGAGCCTTTCACCTCACAGTTCACTGGGTTGCATGTTTGATTCCTACTCTGTACTGATGAGAGAAAATACCCCGAAACTGGTCTGTAGATGGATTTACCTGTCGATATTAAGCATTATACAAAATACATTAAAAAAGACATTAAACATTTATGTGACATGAAAAGGAGCGTTTCTTTGAAAAGTTCTTGAAATATACATATTGCTATTTAAAGTAAAGTAGTTTCACCTAAATTAAATTAAAATTATTTTAACTAAATTCTATAATAATTTCTAAAAATAATTATATTTTAAACAGCAATTATATTATCCATTCTGTTTTCTATTATTATCATATATTTAATACAATTTTCAAATAACAAATATATAAATATATGAATGAATATAAATACAAAAATTTAACTTGCACCAACCCTGGCATACATGTACGCAATAAAATATATATTTTTAAAATGGTTATTTATATAATTGTAATTAAAATTAAAATAAATATATTAAATAAAAATATTAGAAACTTATTAATAAGAATTGAGCAAAAAAGCTACTTAACTTTTATCACAACATCATTCTATTATTATTAAAAAATAAAAGATGTCTGATCTACAATCTTTTTTATGTTTGTTTGAAAGCCAGTGAGAGAGCATTAAGCTAATTGCATACAGACAAAGTATGACATGTGGTTCAGATGAAGAATACTCCTTTCCGATTGTAGACAGAATTATTCGCTGCAATATAAATGTAATAAATCGAAGCCAAATACAATCCAGGAAATTTTGGTCATAAACGGTTATCTTGACTCTTCCTTCTGCCTTCTTTTTTTGACCTAAATATTTGCTCACTATCTTTGTGTGAATTCTGTATATTTCCTTCTTGTCAAATATATTGATTGGAACTCTTCGTTCACTTTATATTGAGAAGGTTAATGAAATAGTATTCTACAAGGGTAAATTAAAATTAATAGCAATAATCTAAAACAATTTCCACTTTTGTTTCACTCCCAGATAATTTTAAAATTTTTATAAATGATATAAATTTAAATATTATATTCGCCGTTTTTTTCTAGAATAAAAAAAATAATATTTAAGATGATAAAGAAGGCTTACTTTATTATGTTTTGACGGTAAATCATTTTAAAATCAAATTTGTAAATGTATATCAAATGTAAATCCAATTTGAATACCGACTATTTTTATATGTTTATTGGTTAATACAAGAAAATATGATTTATAAAAAGTGTATAAATCAAGTGTTTCAATGCGCTATTTTGGAAGATGTGTGTATTAATCTAATTACAACGTTTTTAAAAAGTCAGATTACTATTTGCTTATAATAATTTTAGTAATAGATTTTAATCCAAAGTTATAAGTTCATGCACTATATTACAATCAATCCGGGACAATAGGAAGTGCATGCATGGTTTTACATGGTTCTTTTAATGATGTTATATGGTCTTGTATGATTTTATATTGCCCTTTATGATTTTACATGGTCTTGTATAATTTTAAATGGATCTGTATGAGTTTTCATGTTCTTACATGATATTGTATATTCAATATATTTAAGCCCCTCCTTCTATCACCAATCTTTGATTTGACCTTTTGATCTTTTGACCTTTGACATTTGATCATTATTGACCACCATTCACACCCCTAAAACTATAAAAAAAACTCGCATATTCTTATAAGAAAAATCATAAATAGAGAAGCTTCCGCAACTAAAGTGAATTCTACTTCCATCTCATGCCACAAAAGGTCCGATATTTGCAATAAGTGGCGTGCTCTCAGGACGTATCGTTTTATTTTAAAACTTTACTGTGAATTAAACAAGATGTCTAAATTTGTGATGGATAGTGCGCACGTGGCAAACAGTTTGAAACACGTTAAAATTAGAAACGCTAATCAATTTACTACAGGGATCGCCAGGAAAGGAACTAGCGTCGCCAATTGTCATATGGACATTACAGGACCAGCAAAGAATGCAGGTGAATATTAGATCCAGCATTTTGGAAAAGAAATTCGGTGTCTTTACTCGAGAAATTGATGTCCTATCTATTGACAAGGATGATTACTGCGCGCTTGTTCAGATAATAAATTTTTTCGGATCCAATTTCAAAGGACATCTGCGAAAACTCTTCACCAAACAGCAGTGATGAAAAAGTGAGAATCACTTACTTCGAAGAACAACTGACTGCGTGGTTAAAAATGGTTCTAGACTTTAACGCTTTCAACTGGCGCGGTTAAAAGATATTAGCTCCATTTCAGTTTGGACAAGGGTCGTACCAACTCGTGATTCGGACAACAAACCTGTTCTGCGTTGACCACGGCAACAAGGATTACAAAGGGCTCTTCAAAATGTATCAAATACGATACAAGAGGCGAAGCCAGTGGAACCTATATTTCAAATTGAGCCTGATATGGACTAGCCAACAGAAGAGAAGGAAGACGATGATGATATGAAGCAAAAACAGTTAATATGTAAGGTTTTAGTGTAATACTAGATAAATTCTTAGAAATTATGACTATCCTTATAATATATGTATTTGTTAAAGATTGTATATATATATAAATAATATTTATATTGTTTATTCAACCATATGTTGACCTTATAATTGGCTTTAAAAAAATGTTTTTAATGTAAATGAATATGACACATTGCTATTAATAAATCAATTCTACGTAACTAAATAATTGTCTTTTTAAATTTTGAACTTTGGATTTATTTTTAATTTAATTTTAGAGATCTTAAAAAAGATTGTATCCCATGTTGGGAAGGGTGTGCAGCCAAGATGGCTCCACATAGTCAATTGTATAAAAAAATGGTGTCCTGCACTACCTAATGATTATTAAAACTCTATTTTGTAATGTAAAAATGATCACTTTTGAATATATTTCATCTACTCAAATTGTTTTCTGCTGTAACCATTAAGAAGTCAAAATACATTGCAAGGTCGTGTATTTAACATAACACATAGAGATGTAGTATAGTCAAAACTAAAGCGTGGTATAAATACAAAAAGCATAGTATTCGTTATTTGAAAATATTTCGCACAGATATTTGTTACAATTGACACACTCAACTTCTAGGTTAAGTAATTGAGAGAAAAGTTTGTACATGTCTTTTTCTGTCTTAATGTTTGAGTTCATTATGTATGTGATGTAAAGTGGTGTACATCACTGTTTACAAATATACAATGTACTCGTTCATAAAATGACATATGATTTAGAGAAAATTCAAAAGTTCAATTAGTATAATACGATCAGATTCATAATAATTGACAACTTTTGTTACGTCTTTGAGACAGGTAAATCATATTTGAACGAGTAACTGTCTTCTGTTGTAGATAGGCTCAAAGGTAGGTTCCTTGATATCGATCCATCCTGGTTTACTAGAAGGTATTCGAATATGAACTGGTTCACAGTTTTCAGCGACTGAAATCATATATTCTTGCGCTTCCTTAACTGATTTAAGTATGATCAGGGCGTCAATACAGTTCTCCAAGGTTGGAAGAATTTGTAGTAGAGAAATTTCCATGGATTAGGAAATCTGTTTTGATTAATTCATTACACACGAGCAAGAGTAAATTTGACCATACGTTCAAGGAAATGTCGATAAGCATTGACATAACTAAGTTAGGTTTATAATGAAATACTTATTATTAAACCATTATAATAGTACAACTTTCTTCACAAGATAGTACAAGCTAGGTTGAGGACTTAAAATCCACTGGATGGTAATATATATGTACAATAGGTTCAAATACCGTGTGATGGAGTTTTCAAGGTTCGTCCGATATATTTCCTCTGTTCTATCCAAAGAATATCCGCTTATATTCATTAGTTCCATCCTTGTCCACATTGCTTGGTAGTAGAACCTAAAACTGTCTTCATTTCGTTCCATTTAATATATATATTTTTATGAGTTATCTACTCTGGTCTTTATATCTTTTCCACTTGACAAGTGCTTCTCGGTCGTTTATTTGATCACGCGTAGAGATGGAATTGTTAGGATGGCGACGTTGGTAGTGTTGATGATGGTTGAACATTGTGCTAGCCAGCTCTGTGATAGTATTTTATACTCCGGATGAACTCTTCCTCACTCATTTCCTCCTCCTCCTCCTCCTCCAACAAATCAATGTATTGATCTTCTCTACTCTTGTTCAAAACATCTGGTATATTCCCGAAGAGCGAGTTCATCGTTAAAACAGGTTAAAATAATACACGAATTAATTAAATCTAAAACGTAAAAGGAATAAACTGAAGTAGTATATACGATACAGTTTTATAAAATAAATAAAGTTGCTGCAATATAACATTTGGCAAGCTGTTCAGAGAAATACGAACGTATATGGTAAGAGCTTGCAACACAGCAGCTCTAATTATATTGATAAAATATGTGTGTGGGGTGGGGGTTTAAAATTTATTTTTATTTTTATGTAATGCCTAAATATCATATTTAAAAAAAATTGGGATCAACAATGGTGACGAATCGACCTTTCCTATGCTACTTATATCAAGATACTTGACCATATCTCCCGCAGATGAATTTATGCTTAGCATAGAATTTAAATTGTTTAATTTATTGTGATTTTTTATTCTAATATTTAAATACGTTCGTTATTGTACTTTTTATTCTTATACTAATTATTGCTTATTCTTTAGTAAAGAATTACAATCTCCTTAATGTAGGCTATGCGAGATTGACCAATTAAGGTGTATTGTTATGGATTAAAAATAATAAAATAAAACAAATTAAAAAATAACGCCGCAGATTGATTTGTGCAGCGTAACATTATAAACAAGAATATGATACTAACTTACATACAATAAATAGTATTTTACTTCTTCAACCAATTTAATTCATTATATATTTAGAATTTGATTAGTTGTTTGAATATTTTGATAAGAATTGGATAATATAATATAATTTTTTTTTAAATCTTTATGTACATCATAATATATAATATATGAGTGATAGGAATAATAATTTTACTCATATATACTTTTTGAAATATTTTACTGACCAGTCTGAATCTAAAAAAATGAACTAAATGCATTTGTCCTTTCATTGAAAGGTACCAAATCTTTATTATGTTAAATTATAATCGATCGATTATTTTTCAAATGATATTCAAAATGAATGTTTTTTATGTGAAAATTTTAGAAAAACAAAATCTAGAAACTTCTTTGGTATAATCGTATTTTTCAAAAAAATATATACTCACACATGAAATCCTCAAAAACGTATTCCAATTTCATGATTATGAGGGGTCACGTGACAATTTCTATACTAAAATAACGTAGATTACGGTGAGATACCTTTGTTTTATTCTTATCATTATATTCACTACAATCAGTTCATTCAATGCATCATTATACAGTAGTTACCATTTTTGTATAATAGAAAAATATAGTGCTCTCGACACCCTTGTTAGACTGCAATGAGTTAATATATAGAATTGTTATCAACCATTCAATCATTTAAGATGATGTAAGTCGCCTTCCTTGTAACTTCATAACAATCTGATTTTATTTATCAGCAAATGGAATAGACAGTTTGATTATATAATAAATCATTTATGTAAATTTATGTGAAAAAATTAATTTGATATTGATTTTTTTTCTTTTTTTTAATTTCAGCGAAGAGGTAACGCAGTCCGAAAAGGATCAATTCTCAGTGTTTTGCCAGGTTTGTATTTCTTGCAAGATACTATACGTATAATATATAGTCGACTCTTATCGACTCTTACTGGTCTGTTTTACATAAAACAAAGCAGTCGACTAGTTCAAATTTCTGATCGATCTACGCAAGCCTAATAACCAATATCACAAGTAACCCATTCTCGATATTCCCTTTTGCAGAATCACTTCGGTCGTGGATGGTTTGCGCGTCGAATGGAAAAACAAGTAGGTGTTCTATAACACCCACTGAAATTGGAAACGATATTGAGCAATATTATTTTTTAAGGTTCCCCTGTGTTGTTAATAACTTCATCCAACTTTCTCAATATAGTTATGTGGTTAATTTTCTTCAAAAAGAAAGAATTGTAATCTAACTGATGGTTGTTTAGAATTCTCCTCATAAGAACTTTAAAAGAAATGATCATGTTTTTGGAACGGTATTGCGAACAGTTTTAATGATATAAATTCTACAAACATTTGCTTGATAGAAAATGAAAATAGCTTGTCACATATAAACAACTATACTGTTTATAAAAATTGATTTCTAAGTCAGAATTTTCATTCTTGATTTAAAGAAAAAATTAGTTTGTATATTAACATTTTGCTACTTTAAATATGACGTTATCAACTATAGACCTATGGATGTTTAAAGGAGACAAGAATAATACCTTCAATCTGACTTAGTTTATTCAATATTATTATTATTTTTTTCTCTAATATGTATGTAGATTTAAAGAGAAAATATTATTTTCCAAATTATATATTTTCGGTTATTATTGAGGTGCGGAAGAGGTGGTGTGCCTTTTCTGTCTTAAACGAATTTGAAGTTATAGTTTAATTATATATTTTATTGTTTACAGTTTTATTTTGTCAAATACTTTAATGTTATACAAAATTGACTAGATCATAAATATTAATGTAAACTAAGAATAGCATAGGAATATTGTTTTCAATATTTTCATATTATTTTATTTTATTGAAACCAGATATTTAATATCTAATAATGAATGTCAGTATAAATAAATTCATTACATTTTTTTAAATATTGATGCTCTTTATTTAAATTGGTGTTACAAAACTACGTCATAAAATACACGAATTACTGTCTCCGTGAAAATCAGTATCATAATGTTTATGATTTTATTTTATTACCTATGTCATTTTTGAGATGCTTGTAATAGGAAAGTTTTCATATTAACAATGTGACATTAAGTTGAAAAGATATTTTTAATTATGAATCACTATTGCATTACTTGCTTGTAAAATGAGATAATGGAAATTGAATCACAATTATTTTGAAAAAAAATTATAGTTTTACCAACAAGTTTTTCGATGTATTTTTCTTATTAAAAATACCAGTTTCTAAATTTAAAATTACAATTTTCATAGGTACGTTTAAAATGTTCAAAAATTTCAGTAAACATTTTTTTTCTCTACTGAATGGTCAAAGAAAATATGTACTCATTTTTATTAGTAATATCATATGTTATAACATGTTGACGCATCTATTATGTGTTATTTTTTGTACATTTTTATCAATTACACTTTTAATCATAAAAAACGAATGATGTAAAAATATAATAATTTGATCAGAAACCAACATTTCAAAATAAACCAAAAATATATCAGAAAAACACAAAAAGTAGTTAAAAAGTGTTAAAGCGTTAAAAAGTTAAAAAGTTAAAAAGTGTTAAAACAGTGAATTATAAAAGTAATACCTGGTCAAATTTTATTTAATATTCCTTATTTTGAAATATATAGAGTGTGATGAGAAATTTGCATATCATTATTTTCGTTTTTAAACATCGGTTGAAAAATTGTCAATTCCTATTTTTCACGTATTAAATCGATAAAAAATAGGTTATAATGATCCGCGATTCACACAAAGGACATAATACAAAAACACAAGCATATATATGCATAAGTATTTTTGTAATTATAAGCTTACAGAATATATAAATATGGGTTGTATATTTCTCAAATGACTATATAATATCGGAAAAAGTATATCATCTACAATAATTTTTTTTAATACATATTTAGATTGCATATTAAATATATTTATTTTAAATCTTTTATTATTTTGTTATTTTAAAACTAATTTTTAAAGCAGATAAAAATCAATTTACCACTCGTAAATTACCACTCGCAATTTACCACTTGCTGTACCAGCCGTAATTTTACTGGATAATAGAATCATTCAAGATAATACCAATATCATAAATCTTGGGGAAAATGGGGGACTTGGCAAGGACCTGTCTTGACAATTTGAAGGAATCATTTTATTTGGTTAGACATGAATAAAAGTACATAAATAACGCGTCATAAATAAGTGATTATAAAATACGGTATAGGCGTTAAAATGTGGGTTTTATAAAAGAAAGTCAAACTTTAACCTCATTATCTTCGTTATGGATATTTGGTCTATATAAATGACGGTATACTGTGATTCTCTATAATTTATTTATACCTTTACATTTGTAATTCACATTGAACTATGTTTTCATTATCAACTTCTTAGATGGCTAATGGAGAAATGGTTGCTGATGATATTTTCTTCAACATGGTTCAGTTCTTTGCGGTTGCATTGACGGAGTGTGATAAAGCTGACGATTATGACCCGGCTACAATTCTTATGAAACAAGCTGCATCTTACTATACCCAAGGTAAATGTTTTTTGATAAAAATGATTTATTTAATTTTAATTATATATATTTATTAATTATTGTTAATTTTTAATTATCAATCAATGAAATTATTAATATTTATCTATTGAATTGTTTATTTAATATATTAATTATTATTTATTTATTAATTAATTTAATTATTTAATAAATTTAATTTTTTGATTTATTATAGACTTAGTATATTGCGAATTATAATGTGTGAGAAATGAACACATTGATTACGGCCAAATAGCCGTAATTAAATCTGTAATGCGTACAGTCATATGTAATGTCTCAATAATAATCGGATATTTTGGTCAGTACATAATTACATATAGGCCTATATATATATATATGTACTCACCAAAGTAACATTATTAAATATAGTTAAAGGTATTAAATAGTTCATATTAATTCTTATATAAAGCTGCATTGCAAGTAAAAAAAATTTTTTCGAAAACATATTTTATAAAATTTATATATGATATTTGGAGCAATCGAGTGTGGCGCTTTATTATAATAGATGAAAAAGAACAACATAAGAGAGGTACCATTTTTATTATAATTAGGAATTATTTTAATTTGATATTCATTGAAGAATTTTAAATATAATTTTTTTTGTAGTGTTCGAATGTTATGTTTTTATGCTAAAAATTATGACTCAATATATTGATTTAATACTACATACAATTTATAGATGAATGTTCACATGCGGACATATTGTGAAATATAATATATATGGTTTGAAGTACCACTATATTTATAAAGAAATAATTTACGTTAACTGTTTATTTACCCGTACATTTTATATATACATTTTATTAAATGATATAATACGGTTACATAAAATAATTGAAACATCTTTAGGGATATTGGAGTAGTGAAAGAACATTGCAGTTCAACTTATTATAGTATCACTATCACTATCACTAACAGTATTGTGTATATCATAATTTCAATAAACGATTAGGGTTTTATGACTCGTATTTATTCTATTTATATTTTTGTAAGGTATAAAATATAACATATTAATAGGAAAATACCGCCAGATATGTTCAGGAAGGTGTACTTAATATGGAGAGGTAAATGTCTCCTGTACCAACTAAATTTAATTAAATATAGAGTATACTGTATATTATATATGATATATAACCATATAAATGTTTTAGTTATAACTTGAACATATTGAAATATTAGCACAATTAATTCGAATCCAAAACAACTTTCATATTAATATGCGCTTCATTAATGGTTACATAAGTCATACATATTTGGATATGGCTTTTTAATATTTATACTAGTATAGGAGATGCCTTCCAACAAAACAAACAAATCAATATGCTTCCATGGAAATATTCGCAATATTTTCATTTTCGTAATCAACCAAGTTTGTCAGCAATGAACTATGGTGTGTTAATATATCTCGTTATCAGAGAATGCAGAGTTGACTCTCAATGCAATCCGCCTTTCAAAACTATTATTGCCATTATATAGGGTGGTCGATAAAATGCCCCAGAAATCTCTTTAGAGTTCTATATAGACAAGAATTTGGATGAATATAAGAAAGAGGAAGCTATGACGTCAATCTTCTATTGAGAACTTTATGCATAAGCCAACTGAGCAATGCGCCGCGGCAGAGCGCCAAGCACTTCATTTTCCTACCCTACTTCCCACGTCTCACCTATCCCATCCAAACCTTCTGTTTCTATTTTACAAACATATCAGCAGTACATCATAAATTACGTTGATTAAGCTCTGGGAACAGACTTATCTCACTTAAGGTTAGGATATACGTACAGTTAATTAATGCTTGATATATTCTAAATCTGTCGGCTATTACCTTTCTAAAGGAAGATTTAATTGAAATCGAATGAATAATTAATGTGTTTTAAGTATACCCCACTATAGCCTACCTGAGGGGGGTTGGGAATTGCAGGTGTTAAATTTACAACGATCTATTTTTGTAAGCAACAATTTTCTGAGATATTAGATTTATTTGGACATTTTTGAAAATATTGAGTTAAATTTGACGCCCTTTCGTATTTACAAATGCCGAAAATATATGGAATATATTTACAGAAAATGTATCATAAGTCATTATTAATTTGTTATTAGATGAATGTTTGGCCAGGACACACCCTTTGTACACATTATATTTCTTTGTGCCTTTCTGCAGAATATATTTCTTCCTAATGTTTTGATCCGATTTTCACCAATTAATTTATTGGAGATATCTTTCTTCCGGATAATGCATAGAGTTAAAATTATCAAATGAAGAGGGGGAGGGCGGGAATCTATAAAGTAGATTCTTTTTTTTTAATCTACCAGAATGATTGCATAATATGATTATAATTTATTAAATGTAATAACTGACGCTTTTAGTTCACACAGTGCGCAGCAGAATTAATTATACAATATACGAAACGCATTTAAGTGCTCAACAATTTAAAAAATCGGTACAATATAGTACTTTGAACGTTAAAACTATAACTATAAAATATTTTAATCTGCTCTGTACAGTAATTATGTTAACTATAAATAATTGGATTATTTATTTATTAGCTATCGATAATTTAACAGGAAACTTAAACTTTTAGATTTCTGGAAGCACAAGTTGCTTATACTAATAACTATTTCAACATGATAGAGATTAATTAATTATCCATTATAATATCTTAATATAGAGTTTATTCAAATATGTTCAAACTCATAATTAATATATCCAAGTATAATGTATATTTACATATCATATGGTAATATGTATATTTACTGACTTTCATTTGAAATCGCAATATTTTGTTACGTTTCATTTTTATGAATACATCTATATTATATTTCTAAAAGTAATGTCTAAAATAAGATTTTTTTAAATAAATATGCTAAAATTACAAATTTAATAATTTTTGAAACTTTTTTGAGGAATACTTAGTAAAAGATTTATAAACTTAGCAAAAAAACGTTGGTAATAAAAACTTTGTGAAAACACTAAACAACCATTTGTATTTACATAAGTAGCAGTAGTACATTGCTGTATTACTTAACGTAGCCAAGGCGGGGATAATATATTATTTTTATATAGGGTCACTTCGCTGGATAATTAATAGTATAAAATAAATATTTTTAATATTCGAAAAGACGCCATAAGCTTATAAACAATTGAATATCTCGATATAGCAATGTTAACTTATGTGCAGTTTACTGAAAACAAGAATACATAACCAGTCTTGATCTTCACTACGGTAGTGCTAACCCGGGTTAAACTATGCCATGTGTATGTTAGTATATATAGGCCTATGTTATGTACGTATCCATGCTATAAATACTATTTAGCCTATATATATTTAACTATATGCTATGTGCTATGTTAAATGCACAGTTAACGTCATTGGTATTATCTATGGTAAATGTGATGATAATTTAAAACAATGTGATAACAATTTATAACATTGTGATGCCAGTGTTAATAAATGTTCAAATAAAAGCATTGACTTTTTAAATAAGTGAATTTTAAAAATTCGCAATCCAATGTTATACATTTTTAAATAGTTGCTTTATTAAAGTGCGTACATTTTTTTATTTGAAAATATATATTTGAAAATTATGCTGTTCACGATAAAAAGAAATTGATGTCATGTAAGAAGAAAAAATGATCAGAAGACTAAATGTTTAAAAATGCCATTTCATAACTTTTACGGTTATTTTATATATAATTTTAATATTTACTTTTGTACTGTTTTGTTATTCACGAGTACCAGTAAATGATATAAATGTTATGGAATTGCTTTCTGCAGGGAAACATCACATGCATGCTGAGCGAAGATTGCGTCTACAAGACTTTTTGAGAGATCAGCCTATATGGCAATCTATCCGCTTTTGGAACGCGGCCTTCTTCAAATCTGTTCATGATGAAAGGTCTAAGAAAATGGCGACGGGTTCAAAGTAAGTAACATAATATTATTAATTTTCAAACGAGGTACAGTTCTTGAAAATATTCATTTATACTATACCAATATGTTTCCAAATTATAAAACAATAATACATTATCACTAGACACATAAAAAAAATAATCGTATAAATATGAGTAAATGTTTATTGATTAGTGTTTAATCGTTATTTGACATCGGCAACGAAAAAAAATTTTTTGTTATAGTATATAATATAAAACATTGTGTATAGTTATATGCCTTATACATATGCCATATATATGCATAACTGCAATTATTGTTGTGTGATTTATTTTTATAATTTTCACCATTTTGATCTATATATAGTTTCATGATTTTCTATTTATTTTCTAGTTATATTTATCGTCTCTAAACTAAAGGTATTATGTATATAACTAATGTATACATAATACGAAATTTGAGATAAATAGCAGTCATTCCAATATATTTCTATTGAAGATATTATAAATTTGTTTTATAAAATAGTTTTTATTGTAAAATCTATTCGAATTGATATATGGTGTCATTTTCAAATGCCAATTTTAACAGCGTACATATAAAGTGTTTCTTTAAATATTTACGTAAATATCAATGTTACAAAAATTAAACTTTTTAATCATTTTAATTATACTAAATTTAATTTTCATTAAATTGAACATAATTAATTCGTTTTTTTTTATTTTGACACCATAATATAAATAATACCACAAGAGTGTTTTTAATTTTTCCTATATGCATTTATTCCTCAATTAACTTTGTTATTCGATTGTCAAAGAATTACTTAAACAAATAAATTTAATTGCAAGTTATTATTAAAAATGATAACGATAATTTAATATGTTTTGTGAACACAAGTAAATGAGTTTGTAAGCTCAATACGCATGCATGCCTCATTACTGATTTTTATGTTGTATACTTTGTATAGGTAAATTCTAAACCATGCATAAATCAATTCTTATGTAGTACCTTTTTTAATGGAAAAATATAGAAATAAATTCTATAGAGTCAAATGGATCAACTCAGGTTTTAAAAAGTTATAATACCGTTATCAAAAAACATTTTTAATTATTTGGAATTCATTATAACAAATCGAGGAAAGTTACCAAAATAAAGTCTTAATTAATTATTATTTCAATTAAGCGGGGAACTATAATATAAAAATCGCATAAAAGATTACAATGTATTATCAATAAAATATGAATATATTGGGAAAATATAATACCAACTTGTTCTTTTAAACATATAGTTTTGAATAAATATATACATGGGAATTATGTTGACTACAGAAGTTATTATTTATATTGATATTTTAATTGTCACGAGTTGTGGCGCAACTATATTTAGGAATTAGATTTCAAATTTACACTATTTTAAGTGTTGCAGATTTAAATTGTATATATATATATCTACATATTATGTTTCTTGTTATGTACTCGTAACATGTATAATTTAATTTCAAATCTTAACAGTTAATTAATTTATTTACACAAATAAAGTTGAACAATAGTTTACTCGAAATAATTATAATTAATTAATTTTAATTATTCAAAATTAATTTTAAACAAATAATAACATTATTATTTGACAATTTGTTTAATATTATTTTAAAATTTTTATTCAACTAGGATCATTGATAATACACATAATTTTTAACTTGTAATTACACAAAGACATAAAACTAATTTAATAATTAATTAAATATTAAATATCAAATTGATACAATTATATATACTTAAATAGTATATGTTCTATTTAGTTGCAGGTAAACCAGTAAAGATGTTTGATTTATACTTTAAACTAAATTTTTTCTGTATAAAACGGGGTAAGTCTGATAAGCCGTATACACAGATAGTGAAACTATAAATCGCAACACAAAACTGTACAGACAAAATGAAATCAACATTTAACAATTATTCGTGGGAACTTTTATTTTAAAAACAATCTGCAGAATAAATTATATATAAAATTATTACATTAATTTGAAAAAAAATTACTTTCAAAAGTAATTTTTTTTCAAATTAATGTAGGCTAATAAATAAATTGTAACAGGCACAAGGTATTGTTCTGTAGACCAAAATGATATTTTTTAGTAAATATTCTGAAACTGTTGTTTATATCAACATAATTTTTTTGTATAATAATTTTTTGTTGTAATTTTTTAAACAAAATTTGCCTTTTTTCATGTTATAAAAAATAAAGTATTAAAATATATAAATATTTAAATATTTAAATGTATAAGTCACATAATAAAACTATTAATTTTGAAAAGTTAACGATAGTGATTAAAAACACTAAGCATTCTACTATAAAAGAAACTTTATCGTTTTATGAAAAATACAAAAACTAACATATTTTCATTTTATTTTATATGTTTCAGAACTCGACCAAATGCTAATAACGCTTCCAGTGAAGAAAATATAGTTTGCAAACAATTGAGGTAATATCTATTAAAAACATATAGACAAATGCTGATACATTCGTAAACATGTCTAAAAATATATATGTTTCTATTTCAAACCTATAAAATTAATACGTTACTGACCAGCATTCTAATTATTCTAATGATTTTTTTTAATGTGTAGAGAGGTGTCATGTAGTTAAGACTGGCAAAATGAAGTAAATAATGGCGAAATGAAGTAAATTGCGGCGAAATGAAGTTAAGAATGCTAAAGTTATGTTAAATGTGCCGAAGTGATGGTAATAGAGACGAAATTTAATTAAATATGTTTTTTTATGTTCCGAATGTTTATGTGAAAAAAATAATAGTTAGTATATACTTAATAATGTGAAGTGAAGTTAAAAATGATAAAGTGAAGTTGAAATGAAGTTGAGAATGGTGAAGTGAAGTTGAGAATGTTGAAGTGAAGTTGAGAATGTTGAAGTGAAGTTGAGAATGTTGAAGTGAAGTTGAGAATGTTGAAATGAAGTTGAGAATGTTAAAGCGAAGTTACGAATG
>JAUZND010055086.1:0-18905 GCA_034780555.1 Coelogynopora nodosa | reverse complement strand
TTGATATATACTGGATCCCGGAAAATCACTTCCGTCAACCCGACGACATTCAGTTACAAAACGGGCCATCCATGCGTTAATTTCGTTATCACTCATGTTTATTATTTCCGGTCTTTCTTCCCCACCTTCCATCCGGGATTTCCTCCACGCTTCGAATACTCCAATGGCCCATCGAGTTGATGATTCTGTGTTTTTATTCTTAGTTTCTTCTATAATTTTTATTTATTTCATCATTGGAAACTGTCGGAAAATGGCTTTCTGGCATTATCTTCAGTTTGTTGTGTTGAGTACACAGATTTAACTCATTAATGAAATTATTTAATATTGTAACTTTCAAATTTTAAAATAGTTAAAACTGTGCTATAATACAATTATTGTACGGAAATATTGATATATCAGCTATTGATTGCACAAAAATCTTCGTTTTCAAATTATCGAACTTGCTAACGCTCGTAGCGATAATTTGAAAACTCAGATTTTCGTACAATAACCACTGATATATCAATATTTTCGTACAATAATTATATGATAATAATTATTTTAATATCTAAAATAATATATCTATATCAGTACTTTAAAAATAGTAATTTTTAATGTGACTTACTTCAGGCATGAGATTCTTCATGGTTTTTGAGACTAAAAGACAATTCTCCGAAATATGAAATAAAATACTACCCTCCTTCCACCCCCCTCTCTTATCCCTTAATCTTAAGATGTATTGTGTAAATCTGATATTTTTATCAATTTCTTGCTCATAAATTTAATTTCCCCACTTTCCAGTATTTTTTTTAGTATAATCTCATATCTGTTACTTTTTACTGTTTATTTAACTGTCTTCATTGAAGAAATAGAGGAGGTGCATTTTCATAATATTGCCAAAATTTGTTTGTTTTCATTTACAGCATATACTCATCTTTAGTGTAGATCATATTTTTAATTAAAAAATATACTAACTAATAACAAATTTGTAATATATTTATAATGTATATTAATAAATACATGTGATACTACTTATAAGTAGAAAATAAAATTTAGCTATTCTAAAGTCATCTTAAAAACATGTTAATTTATAATAAATATGTAATTATGATAACTATGTAAGTTATTAATAATATAGCAATATTTATTGCAAAATATTAGATCAAGGTAAGGATATTATATCACAGTACAATAAATATAATAGTTATTCTGATTAATTTCAAGGCCAACTTCTTTTTTTAGAAACCTGTTTTGGTTGTAAATAAAAAGTATATAAAAAAGTGGTTTTAGTCTGTTTACTAACATTATGTTTTACTTTATTAAACCAAGGATG
Source organism: Coelogynopora nodosa (assembly GCA_034780555.1). Lineage (NCBI taxonomy): Eukaryota > Metazoa > Platyhelminthes > Proseriata > Coelogynoporidae > Coelogynopora > Coelogynopora nodosa. The sequence goes on along the minus strand of JAUZND010055086.1, from coordinate 17,593 downwards.
ATAAAGCTATATTTTCAGTTGATTATGGATGTCATTTCTCAAATCACTTTCAAGTATTTAGTCTCAGCATATAATGGTTAGCAACTTTGCAACTTATTTCATTCCTGATGCTATTCCTTTTTGCAGTTCAATCTGTTCAGCACAACAAAAACAATAATACAATACATCTCTGTATATCTCAGTACAACGTTATCTATCTACATAGTGCCTATCATCAAGGAAATTCGGTCAATAGAAATGGTCAGGAAATAGTTATAAAAAACTGTCATGAGTCAGGGAAAATTATTTTTTTAGTATTTTTATGCTTTTTATGTTTTATTTTATTAATGAAATGTTTCATGCTAGTAAGACATAAACCTGTCAATTATTTATTTGAAACTTATGATTAATCATGTTTTTTAATAATATTCAATATACTCTGGCTAAACCAGACAATGCAAAATACAGTGCGAAAATTGTGCAGTTTGACCAATTTATAGACAAAATTAAAAAATTGATCAGTATGGGATATTTATTTATATAGTACTATATATACTTGTCTAAAATTTAAAAAATAAAAGTAGAATTTATCTTTTAATAAATACTAAAATGTATTATTGTATGCATTTAGTTGTGTCTTGAATTGCAGTATACAGTCAGTGCTTTTTTTGCATTGATCTCTCAACCCAGTTGTCAGGTTTGCATTGATCTCTCAACCTGGTTTAGACAATGAAAAAGACATAGTAAATCAATATATTTTCCACATAACCTCGTCCGAAATTCAGTTTAGGTGATTCTGGTTTATACAATATGAAATATATATTTTATAAAAGAATAGGAAGAAAATTTGGGGATTGAAAATCATTCTGGTATTGTCAAAATACAAGTTTAGCCAGAGTAGACTGTATATCAGAAATTGTGCGGAAATTGCAGGGTGTAAAAATATATCAGTAAGGAAATTTGCAGGCTGTAAAAAATGAGAAACAGCAATAATAGTAATGTTTATTATATAAATATTGCTGAGTACATTCATTTCGATTGAATAGAGTTTTTTCAATGGTTGGTCCCAATTTCAAATGGAAATTATTATTTAATTAGCAAAGTACTTTTAAATGATTACACTACTAACGTTTTTTTTATTTTGTAGGATGGTGATAAGAAAAGTCAATTATTTATAATCTAGAGCCTTTTTTGAAAAAAAAAACCATGGCTTTTAAGTAACTATGACTTTAGAAATGGCACTGAATGATTATCATCTATCTTCAGTCTAAACTTTATTGAATCTTAAATAAATTAAAAAAAACTTGATGAAAACATCTGACTGAAACGCTGGTACAAGTGTCAATGACATATCTTTTGTAAAACCTAATATTAAAAGATTGGTTAGTTATTACATTATACACTTCTTCTTCCATGACACTCATCCCTCATTGAAAACTGTGTTGTTGATCCTTGACTTAAGTATATCTGCAGATAAAGATGCAACAATTAAAGCTGGTAGATCATTCTACTTCTATATGGTTGCTGTATAAAAAGTTCATCCAGGTGTTTCATCAATAAATTAGCTACATTTGTAGAGACAGAGAACCCTTTGCTCAATCCCGCATTTGGACGTAGCTATGAACTCTAAAATAAAAGATACCTAGAACTGAAGTTTTTGCTCTTATTTCTCTATTGCATTTGGTTGATATTGTATTGTTTTACAATTTGTTATGCCTTCATAAAGAAGTACTGATTAAAAATATTGGTTTTAATAATACGTTTTCAGTATTGTGGAGGCTTATTCTTATAATTTTAATTTATATATAATGCTAGGCTTATAATAACTATATTTCAAGAAATTTGTAAATGTTTCTTTGACTTAAATAATTACTTTTAGTTTTTTCTCAGCACACATTAATTTATATTTATAACTCGTCATGACGTTTTTATCTATATTCTCAAATTGCATTAACTTATTCTGTTTGGTAGATAGTATAGTTTAATATACTACATTTATTTTGACTTTGAATTATATTCAATTTATAGAACACATTAATAAAAGGCAATTTAATATGTGTATTTAATATAATTTTAAATAATATCCGTTGATGTTACTTCAAATATATATTTATTTTGTAAAATTATTTAATATTGTTACTACAAAATTGCGTTCATAAAATTGATAGATTAACACACCTATTAAATTTTGAAATGTAATAATATTTAAAATTCATTACAGTTAAAATATTAATGAATACAACATTTATTGCTATAATATTTCTCCATTTTTAAAGCAGTTCACCTTAATTGGCTATTGAAATAATTTGATTTCATCATTTACCATGTGTATAGTTTAGAAGGTTTGTCAATGAAAATATGATCTTTAAATACAATATAATCTAATTAATGAGAAACTGACTTAAATTAAAAACATACTAGTGTAAATTTCTGAAAATTATATAAAGAAGGGAAAATACAAATGTAATGCAACATTGTAATTTTTTATTTTTAAGTAAAGTAGGTTGGTTTATTAAGTTGGTCTATTAATAGAAAATGCTCAACCACTTCTTTCACTGCTTTATATATATATCGCAATTGTTGTTTATCTAACAACACCCACACAATATATATGACACAATAAAACTTTCTGTGTAAATCTCTTCAGATTTAAATGGAAGATGAAATTAACGATGATGATTCAATTGTGAGAACCGCCAGTTATAAACAAGTTCGACTTACGGGTGCCCAGTTAGCATCCGCGAATTCAGTTCTCGCTACTCCTCAATCACTTTCTTCAGCTTCCACTTCTTTTCAATTCAATCGTCGACTTCTTCCAGTTCATCGTGAGAAGAAGGCCGGATTTGTAATGGCCAGTACAATGGTGTCATCAACGCTTCCAGACAACATTAAGGTATATATTGTTATTTTAATACTAACCTTCCTGGCTTGCTGTAAGTTATTAGGTTAAGTGTTTTCTTTGATTGCCTAACACGTTTCAGTATGTCCACTAAATTAGAAAAGTTAGAAAACAAGAAAATGTCATGGAACTAGAAGGCTTAATCAATGATTTATTTTATATCTTTGACATTATCGTTTTTTCTTAAAACTATTATCTATTTTGTACGGTATTTCTTATTTGGCAATTTATATCATGCTATGAGTATATTGGACACGTATTATATACATATTATAAAATTGTGTATACATTTTTGTATGATTTGTGTTTATTCCTCACTATTATCATCTGTTATAGGAAGAACAATATATTCAGGAAACCTCCTCGGTTAACGAACTTCAACCAAAAAAAGCATCAACATCCTCCAATGGTAGTAAGAAACGAAATTTGGCTAGCCAAAACGATCAGAAACTTGTCAATTTTTTCACCCGAGTTCCCTCTTTTACTTCTGAATCTATCAAATCGGCTCCTCCTGCTAAAAAATCGAGATCCCCGACGTCCAAGCCGGCATTTGCCGGTGCCCAACAACTCTCAACAGTAGCATCTTCCGAAGGCCACTTTATCGATCTAACAACTTCCGACGACGATTTCGATCTCAGTATTGAAATGAACGAAGACTATCGCGACAACATGAAAACCGAAGTGGAGGTCCTTGAGGAGGACATGAAAATTCAGCGCGATCCCTTCAGTCTTGGCGTTATGTTGAAAGAGGATGACTCCCGTCCTTCTATTTCCTCTCTACCCTCTGAGGTTCTTGTACATATATTCTCTTGCTTACCATCAATAGATCTCAGCATATGTGTCCAGGTAAATAAATTATGAATTAATTTGACTAAATATCATTATTAAATTTTTTATACGAAATAATATAACACTTTAAATCTCGTTTAATCTCATTGGTAAGTACCGTATCACATTGGTTTTCACGACACTACAATCAGTCTTACAACTGTACATATTTTGTTTATCTATTTAATGAAACATAGCGGAAAATACTAAGTTGCTCGTAGTGCCGAATATACCATTAATTTTTACACTTTCTAGGGCCCCCTTTGAATGAAAATAGAATATACGACTGCCGACCTTCCGTACTGGACTCTATGACCTCATTTATGATCAACTTCATTTTAGATAATTATTATTTTATTGAGATTGTCAGATATTTTTTCGAGGCGTTTCACACTGTTTTCAAAAGCATACTAATAATATGTATTGTATTCAATTAATTAGGATTTTTCCTACAATATACCTATTAATTGTCTTTATTAATAAATGGAGTGAAATATATATTATAAACTATATTTATATAATTAATATTACACTATTGGCTTCAACAAAAAGTATCTATTGTAGACATCATTCATATTATTGATTAAATAAAATTAGTATTCGGAAATATTGAAAAAATATTGTAAGTCGGCTTTATTACTCCAATATTTATGATGTGTATCCAGGTATGTCGGCGCTGGTGGCAGCTGATCCAGTCTCCGGATATCATGCGCTGGAAGAAGTTGTACACACGGTTGCGAGCAGGAAACAAGGCTGCTGAGGTATCGGTGATGGCCATGTTCAGGCTGGATATACGCAGACCGGAAGGGCTGTTGCTGGCTATTATCAGGTTGGCTTTTGAAGTGGAAAATCGACAACTCTGGATGTTGCTTCATGTAGAAATTGTACTTATTTATAAATTTTTTTAATTTCAAAATGGTTCTTAAATAGACATATGTAAGCCATTAAATAAATAAAACAGACACAGTAAAGCAAATAATTAAAGTAACCTTGCGGTACACTAGGGCTAGGTGTCTGTATGACATGTAAAGTGTTAAGGAAAAAGTTGATGTAAATTTGAAAATGCTAATAGGAAAAAGAGAGCCTTTTAGTAGAGATTTATATTTTGATTAATGTATTTGAAGATTATATTTCATTCGTTAGTTTGTTCCACATAGTAGGAACTGATTTCGTCATATCCGTAGCTGGTAATGTTAGTGACAGGTATACTCAGATTAAGCTAAGGATTAACACGAGAATGCCTATAGGATTGTGTGAGGTGAGATGAATTTTGAGATAAGTCTTCACCACACTCATTTGAAGGCTTTTTATTTTAACGCGATAATCAACTTGAAGCCAATAAAGTTGTTTAAAATTAGGCGAATTTTTTCTCTATGTTTTGTAGCTACATTTTATAATTTGTGAATTCACATGGATGGCATACAGGTAAATAAGCTTTTACAGTAGTCAATTCAAGTAGTAAAATTAGCATGTATTAATTTTATATTCGTTTCACTTGTAACTTATTCCAATATATTATAGTTTTTTGTTCCAGCAGATACATTTTATACTTTGATGCTATTATTATGTTAATGTACTAATTCACATGACATGAGTACTTTCTGGAGCATGTTTTACTCTGCCCACTATTTAATATGTTACTTTATCGTATGGAATTATCTGTTATATTTACTTTAATAAATTTTTAATTAATTTGTATGTGATAAATTGGCTATTTAAAATTGTTTATTTTTGTTCCTGTGTATTGATTCTTTGTGCGATTTCGAAATGATTAGCAGATTAAAAAGGTTAATTATCATAAAATCTTCCCATAAAACTATGGTTTTTATTTACGCCTATTACTTACTCTTGTATGTTCATTGTGTAGGTTCTTCACCACCTTCAAGCCCTTTTCCGCCGTCGATGTCCACCCGATTATTGTTCACCACAAACTCTATCCGACCGTTGTCAAGCTATTCCAGGATAAATTGCCGGACTGTCTTGACACAGACAAGGTGAACTGCTGTAATCTCCACTGTACTCTATTCTCGTCTTGTAGGCTATTTGTAGTGCGCACTTCTTTCTTGATGGTTCTAACATTGTTGTTATTCATATCAAGATTCGATTGTTCGTGTGTCAATATGTGTCAAAGGATGCAGAACATAACATTGTAGTCATCCCACTAAATCATTAAATACGTATTTGTTGTCGCATATTCTTTTATATTATTTTTGTAATCGATTATATTTAGTTAAATATTTTCTATCCTATTAGGAATACGTTTTTTCTTCTATGTTTTAGTGGCATATTTATCAATGTTACAGTTTTAATCCACTATTCCTTTACTACTCGCGCAATAATAGTACCACACGTAAAACAGCAATTCCTCCCATGCTCAGCTGGCCAAACCCTGGCCCGGGCTGGTAACCATGCTGATCCTTGGGCACGACCTCTACAACAGCCAATCACACCCCCTGATGGGAGGGTCCCGCATCCTCTGCGGCCTCCGGGAGGAAGTCATGGAGTGCGTGTTCGCTCTGGCCTCGGCCTGTCTGGCGCTCACCAGGTGTATGCCCGAGGGACCCTGGGCCCGGGTGCACTATCGGCTGGCCTATCTGGTCCACCATATGGAAAAGGCGGGAGGGGTGGTGCTGTTGGCTGACTTGAAGGATAGACTGGACTGTGGTAGTGATGGTGCGAGAGGGCAGCAGTCCTTGCTCAAATATGGGTAGGTAGACAGTGTCCACTACTTGACATGTGAAGTGCCCCACGGGGTCTATTATGTCTCTCTAGTTTTGTAAAACACAAACTATTTTCGGAATCATTACAGAAAATTGTGACATCTTATAATTATATTATATTGCTGAATATTTTGGTAAAATATTCATGAACAAGTATGTAAAAATTCTATATTGCCTTATGCAAAAGACTGGATTACTAATTTTTAAAGTTAATCGTGCTTATTGTGTTCTGTGATTAGTCTTTTATCACAATTTACAGAAGTACTTATTTAAAGCTGATATAAAAAAACCCTATATAGAAACTAATTGTTTTAGGAATTTTTAAATATTGTAGCCATACAAAATGAAGGAAATGACAGGTTATTTCTAACTTTATTAAATTAATATTCTGGGCAAATTAAATTGTTATCTTTTCAAAAGAATGTAATGTAGCAGCAGTCATTATTTTCCAATAATTAAAACTTATTAAATATCTAAAAAATAAAATCGACCTTAGATATTCTTGGTACTTTCCTATTATGCAAAAATGCATGGTATTAGATGTGATTTTTATTGAATTTTTTATTCTGATATCCTGAAATATAAAATTTCATTTTTAAGGACCTAACAATTATTTGAATTTTAGAAATTCCGCCGAAAAATCTTTTTTACTTATTGAAATTAAAAATATATATAGCAACTAATGGGAGTGTAGTTGTTTTTTATTTGTGTGTAGGCTTTACGTTTTTAATTTTAAGAAAATATGGGTTTTAGAAGTTTTAATAATCTGAAAATTTTGAATTCCATATTTGGAATCCTATAAAATTGAAATGTTACTAGATATTTTGTGAAAAAATTACTCTGAAAATATGCTCGAATATGGTAAGATTTCAATATATGATGATTAATTTTCCTGTAATATAAACTTTTAGCTTAACATTAAATATAAATTTTGAGACACATAATCATAGTATATAAACTTTTAAAATATTCAGATTTTAATGTGTTATTGATATTTATTGGATATGACGTCATGAGTTAACTGCTATTATTTGTTTACAACTTCAGCTTTGATCACCTCGACATACATACAAATATCACGCAGTTAGATAATTTATAATTACCTCTCCTTAAACTTTATATATCAACCGACTTATTATTAGTGGCTAAAAAAGCTACATTTTAGCTCGTTGATGGGCATGCAAAGAGAACTGCGGCCAAAGAGAATTAGAAGTATGTTGTGTACGCGTATGTACAACCGATGTACACATTGGGCAGCTAGTTAACTCATTTTTAGTTATATACCTGCGTCATCTATACTAGCCAGGTGTCCTTTATATTTATGTTCTCAAGTTTGTATTTTTCCACCAAAAATGTTTCTGTTATTTGCTACTTTTAATAGTCAGAACCTCATACGAATAAAAAACATAAAAAATTTTCCATACGTACGTTTCCCGAAATTTTTATTATTTTCAATTTTAAGAAAAAAATTAGCATTTTGAACACATTTTATTAGTACTTCAAGAATTCTAACCTGTCTGCATATTTCTTTATTCTGTTCATAAATTGTACACGTTTTAAATAAAATTAACATTTTAATTTGTATTTGTAAAGGCTCTGAAAAGTTTTTTTAAAGTCTTTAACTTTGGTCTCTTCATTTACCTAGGGCTAGTAACCGTATTGTTTTAATAGTCAGAGAAAAATCTATAATTTATACAACGTATTTTATTCTAATTTCATGCTATATGTGAAATACTCGTATACATCTATATACGTTATAATTTACAACCTGAATATTTTTTTTGAGTATATCTATACATTTTATTATTTCGTTATATAACAAATATAACGAAATACAATATTAATTTTTTGACATTAGTCGTATGTAAATTAAATTGAATAAGGCCCACTATCCCACGATGCCAACAACGATCTCATTAGACCAAGCAATGAGTCTTGCATGATTGACTCAGATCTGGCCTATCTAAATCGTAGTTCCCCCCTCTTAATGAGCATGTCCCCCACCCCAACCTCCCTCGAGCAGCACCGACCAGACTACGATGCGACTGACCCACGAACAGCTGCGCATCGCTCGACACAAGCTCTCGCCCGGTGACGTGATCAAGGTGAAGGCCTTCGCCGGGTCGGGTAAGACCACCACATTGGTCAACTTCGCCCGCTTCAACCCTGGGCAGCGCTTCCTCCTTGTCGTCTACAACAAGTGAGCTATAGGGTGTTCCCGTGGTTATGGAAACTCTAAAAAAAGTTGTGTATAAATTTCAGGCCTAGAAAACTCATGGTTTTTTAAAAAGTTTTTCCAAAAATGTATGGAAGTTTTTTTAAACCTGACGGATTTCTTAACCCTTGGCCCTTATATTTCCAATAAATTAATCGATTAATATCATTTATATAACCTGATTACGTCATTAACTCCAGTTTAGGAAACTATAGGAAAATAACCATTTATGTTATATATTGACCTATATGTGCTATAACTTTTGATCAATGCAACTAATTGACTTGATTCTTTTTGCATCTGATTGCAGATCACGAACTCTATAATAGTTTAGTGTATTTTTATTGCTATAAAACTTATGTAAATAAACTAAAAATAGAATAAATACTATTTGATTATTTTTTAAATTTATTGTTATTTTAATAATTAATTTTATTTAAGTTAAATATATATATTTTACGATAAACATTTTTTCTTCTATTAATGTTGAAAGTTTTAGCTCCTAATATCATCGGCAAGTAAGAAAACACGGGGGAGGGGGTATACAATAGTTAAATAATAACAGTTTTCTCTGGTATGTTAAAATATTTGAAATTATGTTTATTATATTTTTTAGTTAGTTAGATAGTTAGACTGAGTAAAAAAATTAGAGTCATGCATTACATCGTTTAATGTTATGAGTTAAGTAAAACTCACTATTGCGCTGCATGTATTTGCTAAATGAACCGACTTAACATAGTTTTTAACGTAATATTTTTTTAAAAGACCATGCCATTAAAATTTGTTGTACATTTTTTATCTTAATAATTTATTATTATTTAGTGTTTTTTTAGTGATATCATCTCTTATTTCTAAATCTTACTTATCTCTTCTTTAAGAGCTATCCAACTGTATGCGCGATCGGTCTTTCCACAAAATGTGACCTGCAAGACATCCCATGCTCTTGCCTATCAAACGGTTGGAATAACGTAAGTAGAAATATGATATGAGCTCTTTTGCAAAATAACTTTAGTTTTCTTTAAATTTTGATAAACATATTAGTTATCATTAAGAAGGGAAAAGTGTTTAAACATTGAAATTTTTGCTGGAATTCTTTTTAGGAAGTAGCTACTTAAACAATGAATAAGTTACTTTGGTTGAAATTTTGAGTAGTGGTTTCATTGGGTTATGATTTTGAATGTAGCATCGACAAATTGTGCATGTTTAGAATTTTTTTATAAATTATAATTATACTTGATCATTTATTTATTATAATTTTTTTTAAATACTGTATAGTTAGCACATCACGTAAATATTGTGTTTCTGTATTAAAATCTAAAGGCAGTATGTAGAAGTCGATTCTTCATATTTTTTCTAATAATACTTTTCTCTTCTGCGGTTATTTCGATTCTGTTACGAACATGAGGTTGGTTTGTTATATACTATTTTATTTAGTAGGCTCGGCAATACAATTCAACGCGCGTCGATAAATGAATTTCCTTGGTTCCGTTACCTTTTGCAGCTACAAACATAAGCAATGCGGCAATGTAGATCAGCGTACCTTGATGAACGTCCTTCCTAATCGAACGGGACAAGGTCTGGGCAACTTCTATCGCCGACTGTATTTGGTCAAAGAGACTCTGAACAACTTTCTGGCGTCTGTAGATCGCCAAGTCAGCCTGGTTCATGTGCCCGAAAGAATGAAGGGAGATCGTAATGGCGGCGAGGATGTCATTGTTCCGGCTAACCTAAAAGCTGCGGTGTTTGAGGTAATACTACTTCTAAGTGGCAACAGTATAGATCAGAAAACTGGCCTGTCAATGTAAGGCACAACGTGAGCCTTCCACGCGTCCCAACTTTCTGATGATTATATTAATATTATATTCTATTCGAAAAATATATTAATTAATTTGTACATATTAATAAGAACATGTATACATATACAAAATATATTAATGTACAATATACCTGATTTGTTTAATAAATACATATAAATGTACGCTGTGTGTATATCCATATGGGTGCAATCATGTTGTTTTGATTACACCAGTTTAATAAGTGTCCATTTCATCATTGGCATATTATGTTTTAGAACGTATTGTTGATTTTTCGAATAAAATTAACATGATTATATTTGTATTCACATTATTACGGCTTGTTATAATTTTATATTTTTTTCAGATTCTTAAGGCGGATCACAATAAACAAAGTTTTGGAAGTGTGCTAAATTTCTTTGTTCAATTCTTGTGATCATTATTGAATAAGTAGCAAAGGACGAGTATTATAATAGTACCGCGTGGAGGTATCTTCATAAATAGAAAATAGATTTGACTGTAAACTTAAATTAGCGAAATCTGTCTGACCAAGAGAGGAAAATCAAGGGCTACAATAATGGAGAATTTTATTTGGTATATTTAGGTTTTAAAAGTATACAGATATTGAGTTAAGGAAGATGAAAGTAACATATTAGAGCCGAATTCAACAATCCGTATAATTTTTATGACATGCCAAATGCGAACTGATTTAATTTACGTAGATGATGATATTATGTAACATGTTTGATTCTGTTTGATTATATTAAGTATATGATTTCAATAATTATAACATAGACCGAATTGAATCTATTTCTATCTTCCAAAGCAAGAACGGTAAGCTAAGCAGACTACACTATTGAAATCGACATACCTGTGGTAATTCCTATCATTACGCAGACCAGACCAGAGTCCCATAGTCCAAGGCAGTCAATGACCCGGTTTAAATCTTCCCTCTGGATCTTTTCTCAATTAAGTTTTTTTAATCATTGTTAATCAGGGAGTTAAAACTTCTAGGAATCATTATTTTCAGCAAGTGCATAAGTGATTCCCTATCTCTCATTAAGAGCAGAAAATAATACATGAAACTGTGACCCTAGACCATCGACACTACTGTACAACTTTGTGACTGTCTTCCCCTCTTGTCAGGATACTCAAACTGTGTGGGACCAGATGTGTGACCGTAACAGCCGCGAAGTTTTCATGTCGTTCGACGGCTACCTAAAAGCCTGGCAGCTCTCACAACCCCATCTGAGCGAGTATGACGCCATTTTGGTCGACGAGGCACAAGATCTGACTCCCCCGCTGCTCGACGTGTTGTCCAATCAGAATCATGTACCGCGTGTGTTCGTGGGCGACCCGCATCAGCAGATCTATAGCTTTCGTGGGGCGGTCAACGCCATGGAGCTCATCAATCACACGCATGAGTACGCGCTCACTGAGGTAATTGGACCAGAATATAAAGACATATGGTCAACTTTGAGACTCCTAAGACCTTAGATATCGATTTCCTTACTCTCCCCTAGATTAACAAAATAACTTAACCCTATTATATACGATGGTTGCGAAAACGATGAGTTATACATCAGTTGCGCGAGGTAAGCATAGGTAAGAGAAATATTTAGCGTTTGTGTGCAGCCTAATTAGGCGAATTATGTTGAAACTTTATGTAGTATTTTCTCTTAATACTATCTTAATAATTATATCTTAATAGTTATTTTAATAAATATAATATTTAAATAGTGTATAGATAAATGTTGAATTTTATTACTTTTTCAGTGGTGTAAAATTAAATTTTGATATGTTATGTCAAAATTTACTGCTGCCATATCATTTATTTTGCCTCGCGCAACTGTATATGACATCGTTCTCACAACAACGGTGAGGCATAGATTGTATATCTAGGTGATTCGATATATTAAACTTCTATATCTATGTCTAAGACTATGTTAAAGCAGATTTCTATATAATTTATCGGGTTTTTTCGTTCTGCTTTATAAATGTTCAATTGTAAAGATTCTCAAAGATTATTCCAAACGTTTATTTAAATGTCAATATTGATTGTCCGGGCCGAATTGCCTCCGTAATATGTCGGCTGTGTACGTTAGCATCATGCGTTAAACTCTTGTCATATTTTTTTGTAGTAATAATAATAATGAGACCAAGACAATTCCTAAATCTCAGTATAGTTAAGGCACTGTTTATATTGTCGTATATCAGGGGAACATCAGAGCTCATTTCCAAATACCTATCAAGAAATTATATAAAAATTACACATAGATAAACCAAGCATAAAGTTGGTAATCTTGTTTTACTAAAGAAGACACCTTGCAAGAAAGGAAAAGTATAATTATAAAGAGTGAAGAATGTCATTTTTTCTATATAAGAAAAATTGTGAGGGAATTAGGCACATGGCTTAACCCTTTCAGTACTATTAACGTACCTGGTACGTCCTCATGAGTCAGGGTCTGTATACTAATAACGTACCCCGTACGTCCTAGTTGTTTTCTGTTGGCAATTTATTGATTGGTACTTTTGCTCGAGTAAGTAGCTTACGCGGCAACTTACCTGCTATGCAGTGGCCACTTTCCTTGTTACATGCATAAAAGCGCAGAGCGTAGGTACATCTCTCTCTCGACGCCAAATCTCTTGAGACGCCATTATTTATCAAAGCTGGACTCTCCAGGGACCGTTTCCTGAGTATTTTGAAATTCCTCAGATTTGCTGATTGCAATAATCTTGTGGCAGACGACAGACTCAATCGATTGCGTCCATTTGCTGAAAAGGTCTCTCATATCTGCCAAAATGTTCTGCGTCCAGAACAATTTGTTTCAATTGATGAAGTACTTGTTCTATACAAGGGACGGCTAGTATGGAAGCAATACATAAAGACTAAAAGATCCCGATTTGGAATGAAGATCTTTGCTCTTTGTAGTGATGGTGGATATACGTGGAATTTTTCAATTTATTCTGGCCAGGAACAGTATGCTGTAAATATTGAAGGATCTATTGCCTTGAGCCTCTCTGAAAAGATTGTTGTTGACTTATTGGGATCTCTACTCCATCAAAATTACCATGTTTTCATTGACAATTGGTTCATGTCTGCAAGAGTTGCTTCTTTCCTCTACGATTGCGACACACTGGTAACAGGGACAGTGCGAAAAAATCGAGGGGTCCCAAAACGACTTGTTGACAAAAAGTAAGAGAAACACGAGTCCAATTTTTTTCGAAAAAATGAAATTCACTGATAAGAAAGCAAAAAAACAAGCTAAAGAAGTGTTCCTCCTGTCAAACCGGTTTTGACTGTTCTCTTGTCCCAAAGTCCAGACATTTGCGAGGGGGTGAGACAGAAGAATTTCAGATTCCAGGAATTATTCAGCAATATAACAACTCCATGAACAATGTGGACGTGTCTGACCAGGTACTACATAGCTACAACATCTGCAGAAAGAATTACCGTTGGTTCAAAAAGTTGGGTTTCCACCTGCTGCACCGCTTATTATTGAACTCTTACTTAGTTTACAAGCAAACAACAAATAAATCAATTGATTTCTTGGAGTATTCAAAGGAAGCAGTGCGCCACTTGACAACAGTTGGTGAAGTTGGACAACCTCAACGGAAGGGAAGACCGTCAAAAAGATTGAATCCTGAACCAGCACAAGCTCTATCAAGGCAATACAGAATAAGAAAAATTCCACCTACTTTCAGAAAGCCAAGAGCTCAGAAAAAATGCAGAGCTTGCAGCAAAAATGGAATTTGCCGTGACGTCGACTGGGAATGCCAAGACTGTCAGGATCTCCCAGGTTTATGTCCTGGAAATTGTTTCAATTTTTTTCATGAATACTGATTAGTTAATTTTTTACATTTTTTAAAAGACATATATGTGTACAAAATACAAAATGATTGTAGGATTATTTTTTTTTTGATTTTTTATAAATTTTCAGAAATTAATAGTATTTTTTCTGAGCTCTCGGCTTTCTGGGAGTAGGTGGGATTTTTCATATTCTGTGTTGCCTTGGTAAGAAAAATGCTATTAGTAGCGAAAGAGTTAATATTCTTAATATTGTTATATGACATGTCTATAAATAATGGATTATTTTAATAATCTGATTTTAATTATTTTTTTGAGTTTATGAAAGTATTACTAAATAGTATTAATATTATAAAATATATACAAAAAATGTTATTTCTAAATTATGCTGATAAGCTGATTTATAATCATAAAAGTTATAATTTAAGTTTTAATATAGACTATGTTGGTGACCAGTTAGAGACCCTTACTAGTATTGAATTAGTCCGCTTTAACCCAACCAGTTAGGGACTTTTTCTCAATCCTCAACTCGTTGACCAGTTAGGGACCTCAATCTAATTTGACAAATTTGATTGTCAAACACTTTCTGCTTCAGATAGTTTTGCCATTTTAAATCCTGTTATTATATATTAAAATAAAGAAATTAATCTTTTGAGTTTGAAATTCGCAACTGGTCAGATCACAATATTGTGATTTAGTTTGAGGTTCACAACTAGTTGGACCACAGTCTGACCAGTTAGGGACTCAACAAGTTAAGGACTTTTCATAATATGTTTTATATATAATACATAATAAATTTATAATGTTAATATTCCCATTTTTGTCAATACACATGTCTTTATTCTGGATAATTTTCAATATTTAAAAAAAATGTTAACGGGTATGCTAAACTTTATGCCGTGACTGTATGTTTCTAAAAGATTACATTTTTTTATAAATTAAAAATTGTGAAAGCGTTGTAATCATGGAGAATATGTAATTTATTACTATAAAACAAAAAAATAAAATTCTATAAAAAATCGGAAGTTAAAAATTAAATATATTTATACAAAATAAAGATTGACTGCAGTAAACATATTTTTTTAATTTATCTGATTATGTGATGGAATTTCTTTATTTTGGTTTCATTATTTAATTTTATAATTTTTAATTAAAAAAATAATAATTAATATACGATAATATCATTTTCTTTCTAAGTAAAAAGTTAAATATTCTAAATTATGGCCAACGAATACTTTTTGATAGTACACATATGGTATGATAAAATATACATGTCAAAAACATAACATAATGACAGGAAAAACATCTATATATTCTGTACTGAAAAGGTGATTAAAATATTAATTTAAAAATCATTATCATCAAGGAAAACATAAATATTATTTAAAAATAAAATTTAATTGATTATTTTTAATATATATATGTTTTAATGAATCAAGTTGAAATGTTACTATGATAACGACGCATTGCTTATTTTAAATATTGGATCTATTTTGGTTATTTGATCTATAATAACAAATCGAAACTGATAAACGCGATTCGTGATTTCTAATAAACTGAAAAAAGGCAATATCTGAATATTGTCAATATAACTGCAAGCTAAACCCTGGAAATATTTACACACTTGCCAAGTGTCGGGATTTCATCAGTCCCAACATTTTATGTCCGATTTTTTCTGTACCAATATTATAGAAAATATCCTAATAATTTTTAAATGTGACTGTTGAAAGTATTTATATGCCTTTTCTGTCATTTTAATGCTGTAGTGTAAAATTTCGCAATTGAATTTTATACAGTTCTTATATATATTTCTAAGCATCAATATCATCAATATTATATTCCTATATTAGTTAATTACAATATTAGGCCTATAGGGTTTAAGGTAATAACATGCAAAGTCATCTGAACTAGTGTCAGCTGACACTAAAAGGGTAGGTGGGTGGTTATAATGATCAAAGAATAATGTTAAATATGTATTTTTTACTAAAAATGACACTGGTAAATTATTGTAATGTTTTGGTTATTATGATACTGACATGTCATTTTATTGCAACATAATATTACTATATTATATCATTAAGGAATTATGATTATATTATTATAAGGCAAATACATATAATAAATAAACCTTTTTTTTAATGAATCAATACAAATGTTTAAACAATAAATATACTGCTGATAAAACATATAAAGAATAGTACAAGATTAAAATATACCCAGATGAAAATGTATCTTATTCAGTAATAATGAATGTATATTCATCTATAATTTTAGAAATTTTAATTGTTATATTTTAAATAATGATATATTTTGAAATTATATCACATCAGTATGCAGGATAGGGAGTAAAATTTAGTCTCCTAACAATTTTTGTTTTTGGGTTCATGTATATATTTTTTATACTTACAACATTTGATAGATAATCTGTAAATTTAGATAATAATATTTGAATATACATTATATAACTTAATTCTTTTACTAGTTTACTGGACATTTTAATCTATAATTATATACTTAGTATATTTTATTCTAGGTATTTTTGGCCTGGGTTGTTTTGACTTAGATAAGTTTTAAACTGGCTATGCTTTGAATTATGTATGGTTTAACTATAAAACCATGAAATAATGTTATAATTATTTAAGAATGTAATTAAATTTAAACAAGAAAGCAGTTTAGTACAAAAAATTAATATTGATATAGTTATAATACTAATTATGATTAAAGTACTTATTGGTAATGAAGATACTTAAAATATTATGCCCAAGACATAACTTATATAATTTATGAAAACTAAGTTAAGAAGTTTATTTGAATGTAAATTATTTTAGTAAATATTATTAATAATGAATATATAATTTAACTAAAATGTTAAAAGTATTATACTTTTGGTCTATACCTATAACATTGAATTCAATTTTTTATTAAAAAAAGTAAAATACACAATGTAAATAGTATATAAGCAGTTTGTTAAGTATAAAGGGATATTTTATATATTAACAATATTTAGAATAGAGATGGATATATTTCTATATCAATAAGGACATAATGTGTGAAGGAGATATTTAAGTTCAATATATATATAAAAGCTAAGCTTGTATAAATTATATATAGATATACTGTATACTAATAATAATATATATATACATACTATTCATGAAGTTATGATACAATGACAGAGAGATGCAAGCAATATATAGTTACAAAACATATTCAATTCCACAATTACATAATAGGATTAAATTGTCAATAATAAAACATAAAAGATTAAAACACAAAGACAGGATACATATAAACTGAAATGAAAAAATCAATAGAATAAAATTATAACTAACACAAAATTGACCCTAAAAG
>JAUZND010055075.1:0-18907 GCA_034780555.1 Coelogynopora nodosa | reverse complement strand
TTATTTGTTTATATATAATATTATATTCATGTTTTACTTATATTCGCATACAGGTTCAAATATAATATACGGCAGTATATAGGTATATAGTTATCATATTAAAATAGTATAAATCAACGAAACAGTTATTTAATAATAAATAAATGAACATAATAAAGAGTGAAATATTAAATAAATCTATTTCTTACTAATTATAATTACATAATTATTAAATTTGTAATATATATTAAATAAATATAATTTCCTATGTCAACGATTATTATGATTTGCTTTATAAAGAAATAATGAATATTATTTAATAAAGAATCAATGCAAATAATTCATGCAATTAAAAATGTCCATATTTTATAATAGATATACATAATTTTTATAATAATTTATAAAATTATACATAATTTATACATAATGATAAAGTACTTACTTAATATTTTAATAAATTTAAAATTACCAATATTACCCTTAATGGTAAAATCAAATTTTCGCTAAATTACAATCCATACTAATTATAACAATATAACATTATTAATTAAGAAAATTAAGAAAATTTTACACTACATTTTTATGCTTGTTACATAATACTTATACAATTGCATAGTTTTTACACCGATGAATTTTAAATTAATAGAATAAATCTTTCGCATTTTAGTAAATATAAAATTATTAACCAATATATGAGTACATAAAGATTTTAGTTTTTAATAATTTAAGATAATTTTTCTATTTGCAAACACAGCCAATCTTTAAGAAATTGTACACCCACTAACTTTGGGCCTTACTAATTAGAATTAATTTTTAACGCCACGTAGACATCTACCAGACAATCCTGCACAATTTGCAATTGTACTCTGAATATGCAATAGGAGCACTCATTTGGTTAATACAAATGTGTAGAATCTTTTAATATTTAATTCATTTAAATTATTTAATATTTATTTTAGTTTTTAATCTTTTGTAAATTTTTAAGTAAGTGTGGCGATTGAATTTATAGGGAAATGTTTACTTTTTTATTCTAACTATAATGATGCGAAATTATATTAAAGTAAGTGACATCTTCGGATTATTTCACACGGCTTAGGGCGAATATTACATATGTAGTATGTGAAGAAAGAGTGAACTTTATAGAAGAATAAAAGGATTTGGAGGTATCAGACCACCAGAAAGGAAGAAAACATTGAGTCAATACGATTATAAAATGACGAAGACTAACATTTATTACTATGAGGCACTATAGTGAAGTAACCGATGTTGGATAATATATATAGCATTTTTGCAGTTTTTGAAACTTTTGGAAAAGATTGTCGGTAAATGGATTAATATACATTTTTTGATTAAAAAATGACTATTTTTGGGTGTAAAAAATATATTAATTATATCGTTCTTAGATCAAAAAAGCTATTTTAAAAGTTAAAATGTGAGTATTATGGGAAGGGCGAATTGTACTCTATGACTCATAACACTCTTCATAACTCTTCGTCCGTGATAGGGGGGTATACCAATTTTTATTTTAAAGAAATGAAGTTTTTGATTGAACAATGTAATGTATGACCTTGATTTTTTTACTCAGTGGCTAAAATACTTTTTTAAATAAATATAATTTAGAATATAAAACATACCAGAGCAAAAGTGTCTTATTATTGAACTATTTTATACACCCCTCCCCTGGGTTTTCTTACTTGCCGATGATATTAAGAGCTAAAATGTACAACATTAATAGAAAAAATAAGTGTATAATTTGAATAGTAAAATTAATAATTAAAATAACCAGCAATTTAAACTAATAATTAAATAGCATTTATACTACTTATAGCTTATTTATATAAGAAGTATAATAATATAAATATACCAAACTATTATAAAGCTCGTTATCTGGGATAAAATACAAAAAGAATCAAAACAATTGTTTGCATTGATCAAAAGTAATAGGTTAATATATAGCATATTTGTATTTGGGTATTTTTCAAAAGTTTTCCTAAAATGGAGTTTATGAAGTAATCAGGTCATAGAAATGATACTAGTTGATTAATTAAAAATAAATAAAACTAGCTCAACAAGTCTTTACAAAGTATCTGTATATCAAACTATAACTTAAACGGATGATAGGAAAAAAATTTTCAAGGGGGGTGGGAGGTAAAATACTCCTCCACTCCACAGAGTAAACCCCAAAAATATTCTCCACTGACGAAAAAGTGGGCCCAAATAGATGTTTTTTGTGTAAAACTCTTTAATGCTTCGATTTACAAAATGTTTTATAACTAAATAGATTTGTGACAATAGCGGATCTAATATAGTAATTACTCATTTTAAATTCCATTTTAAACATAGTTCAGGGATACAAAAGGGGTCTAATACGTGTTTTTGTTTATTGATATATTGATTGACCACTTGATTTGCATTATTGATAATGCTCTGATTGGAATCAAAATTCACAGCGGAATAAAACAAATTGAATGACATAAGAAAAACTTGAAATAAATCCAACGTAGAAAGAGTTTTGGGGAAATCTCATTTGCACTTCACAAGTTATTAACATATTTCACCATTCACTTTTACTGAATAGAATAGAAATTTAACAGTTAAATTGTCAGCTATTGTAGTAAATGGCGGTCTTTTTCGTCCACTGATGTATTGCATAAAGGTCATATATATTGTGAATTATGACCCATTGCAATGCAGTGACAATGAATGCCATCATGCCATCAGCTTTGACTATAACATAAAATATCTCTAACATGTAAGAAAATATAACATGAATTGTAAATGAACCAAATGGCGGATCATCAGAATTTAGCGAAGTATTTCTGTATACATTTTAATATATAGCTAATTTATCCACACTATTGTTATGTTTACTTTAATAAAACAAAAATGTTTTTGTATTCATAAAAGTAATTTTTTATTGATTTACAAAAATATATATATTTAGTTTTAATTTACACGAACAATATATAATTTTATTAAATAATAATAATAATAAAACAGGTTCCAAATAATCTAACCAGAAAGTATGGAATTCTATGTCACTGCATTGTAATTGATTTACTCAAAAACGACTTTGACATTGTTGAAATATCCACACTTGAAGTCCTAGCAACCGACAAAATAATTAGGGGTACGGAGTGATGAGTCATGGAATAGATGTCACTCTTCCCATTCTACTAATGTGTCGAGTGAATTTAAAATAATAATGAATTATAATTGTTTAATTAATAAAAATGACAATTTCATGAAAAAAAGTTTTAAATTTGAAGTTATATTTCCCCTTCGCTTCATAAACTTTTAAAACAATTTGTGAGTACCCAATATATATAACATTAAAATTCAAACATTTTGACAACAAATTCGGATAATTCGAATGATAGTTTTTTATATAGAGAAGTTCTGTAAACGAAAATAATAACATACGATAGCAAGAGAAACCAGACTATTACTAACGGATAAAGTGACATTTAAGGAAAACGAATGCGCCACTATTATATGTGTAAGATTATTGCCTGGAATTGGTTTTCTGATATCGACGTATAATATTTAACAAGAGGATTGCTTTGAAATTATAATACAATATTAGGCGTGTTATTATGCTAGCTTGAAAATTGGAAAAACTTCACTAGAAAAAATTACTTCCAAACAAATAAAAAAAAATTAAATAATACAATTTTCTTCTGTGTTTATTTGTCATTCTTGTGATTATATTGATCGATTATTGAAATAGAATATTTTTCGTGAGTTATATTGTATTATAATTTTGAAATACATAATAATTTTACAATATTACTTTTTTGAATATATTGATAAATAAATGTGATGTACATGATAAATATTATAACAAGCAGAATTTTTGTCATTAACCCAAATAATCTACTCATTAAAAAAAGCAATACAATTTTACGTTACAAATATAAAATATTATTGAAATATCAATATTTCAATAAAACAACACAGACATATATACTACTTATAAAAAAGACAATAGCCGTTGAAATTTTATATTTGTTTTATGTTTTAAATAACAAATGAGATTAATTTTAGAAACGTATTTCCTAAAGTTTTATATTACAACTGCACGCAATGCCATAAAGATATATTTTAGGTGTCAATACTTTAAAAAATAACAATAAAAATAAACATAAACAGAGCTCTACTTTATTTTTTTCAAAAATAAAATGTAATTTGATGTGGTATCATGACTACAGCGACACTAAAAAGGGATAATTAATCGCTTCAAAATTGTGATTTCTCTTGATACATTCATATTTAGTTTGAAAAAATTATCGGCACAAAAATATAAATTTGACATTTATATTCACATTCGTAATTTCTAAGTAAATTGCATTGGTATTGGGGTTATTAAATTGTAAACTGCATATGTATGTGTATGTAATATGCATATATGTAAACTGAAATTGTAGCGCTGTTGTGAATCAACAAGATGATGTCTCAAAACCCCACCATGTATACAGAAGCGGCACAAAATATTTCCAACCGTTAACTTTTTGATTATTTAATTAATGTATTTAATTATATTAATAACTATTATTTCATAAAAAGAAAAATTCAAAAAATGAAATTTTAATATACAGATTAAATTTATGTGAAATATGTATATATGAATAATTTAATAATTTTAATTATCATACTTATTTTTCGTATATTATATTAATTATGAAACTTTATAATGCCCATAATGGCATATTTAAATGCAATGATAATCATTATTTATTATTCATTAAAAAAATAATAATTATTATATTATTTATAGAGCTATCATTTTCAGTAAAATTACTTGGCTTTTTATATTAGCAGTGCAATATTAATGACTTTTAAACCGGAGGAACGATACGCAATATTTTAATAAAGGCCCATCAGGTGCAAAACACTTAAGTTCTATCGAAATTTTGATGATATATGGTATTAAAGTACTCAATCACATACAAGAACTTCAGATGAACAAAAGATGTAGGTATAGCCTATAAACAATTTAAAAAGGAAATTAAAATAATTTACTCATATAAGAATACATTATGTAATTATATAATATTACTTCATGAATATAATTATAAATATACTCTATATTTAAATACATATACACACAAATATAGTAATTTATAGTTATTATTTAATATTTTTGTATATTATACACTTATAATTCTAACAATAACGTGGATATGGATGTCTCTGTGTTCTAGATTTGTATAGAAATTATATTTTTTCATTTTGTATATAATAGCTATCTATAGTTAATATTGCCTATTGATATTTACGATTTATAAATTCTAATTTTCCAAATAATTATTGATATATAATGTTTTAATAAAATTTAATGCATTCAAGGAATTTTCAAAAATATATAATTGAAGTTTTAACTATTGGACTTATTTTTCTTTTATAATAATGTATAATAATTACATACAATTATTATTTAGTTTTAAAAGTATACATTTTCTAAAGTTTTTTACTAAAGTATCAAATGACAAAAATCATATATCATATGAAATAGTAATATACGAATAATATGCAAACAAGAAATGGTATACAATAAATATAATAAAGATCTAGCAAATATAGGGTTGTATCTTAACATAGTGCCATTGGTTTTTCATTAAAAATATATTATTATCATAATGTTGTTGTGCTGGCCACAAATAAAGAAGAACTAGATATATTATAAAGTTAATGATGTGGTTGGCTGGCGAAAAAAAAGCTGTAAATATAATATTGACTATATTTGCAGTGTTGTACTTTGTATATATTATCGTTAATATTTTCTAAATATATACTTTTAAAACAGATACAAATTTTAAATAAGACCAAAATATTATTAATTATGATCACTTCCGAAATTTAATATTGTTTTTGATACTATTGGACAGAGAAAAAAAAAGTTAAGTGTTAGTAATATTTTTTATTTATTGTTTTTTAAACAGTAAAATCGGGATAATCACATCCTAGTGGCCAAATTCACTATACTCATTAATTAGCTGAACCAGCTCAATATTATGTTATTGATCGCATTGACTCATTCACATTATTTGGCTGTAAAGTTCGCCTCGTAATAAAGCAGGCATTTATTGGCAAATAATAAATAATACTAATTATATATTTAGTATGATTCTGGTATGGATATAAAATACTAGTAGGCCTATGGTATACTGTTCCAGAGACAATTGATACTCATAAAATCTTATGAGGCTTCAACTATTAGTGCATTTCAAAGTCTTCTCGTATGTTATTGATCTGTTAGTGTTGCTAATAAGCGTTTCTTTATAAAGTTATACACCCTCATAAACCATGTTAACTGCATTGTTGCTTAGTATTGCCGGTATTTTATAATAAACTCACTTTAATAAATGGAATAAAATAAAGTGTGGTGTTTTTTCATTATTCTTTTCAGCAATATACTTACTCGTTAAAATAAATAGTAAACGTTGAGATTGCATAATTTTATATGTTCAGTGTTGCACTTAAATTAGTATTTTTTGTTCAAAATTAAAAAAAGCTTTAATATTTGGAATAGAGGTTCACGTTAAACATTCTATTTTATATGAAATAATATAGCTTTTTAAAATGTATTACAATATTGTTTTTGTGGCTTATCAGAATATTTACAATATATCTTTAAAAACATTAACATTTCAAATGTTAAAAAATGTGCCTTTTATTAATTTTTAAAAATAATGTGACATTAAATTATGTTAAATATGTTATATGTGAAAATCCGTAAAAATATACAATTTAATTATATTAGACTATCATTAAAGTTTTCGACATAGAAATTATTAAACAATGTACGTATATGTACATATACATATGAATATTAGCATTTCCATTTAGTATATTTTAGTAAAAAATATTTTTAAATTAAACAAATATAACAAAAATATTTTTTTGTTTATGTAAATAATTAATATTTTAATTAATTATTAATAGTAGTATCCACCATCATTTTTTTATCAATGTAAAAAATACTTGAATTTATTAATTTTTATATTTATAAATACTGGACTGTATATTA
The DNA here is from genome assembly GCA_034780555.1 of Coelogynopora nodosa. Taxonomy (NCBI): domain Eukaryota; kingdom Metazoa; phylum Platyhelminthes; order Proseriata; family Coelogynoporidae; genus Coelogynopora; species Coelogynopora nodosa. Next base: position 11,898 of record JAUZND010055075.1, on the reverse strand, counting down.
TTATATTAAATTATTTTATGTTGAATTATGAAACATTTAATGATTCATTCAAGTATTTTTATGAACAAATAAAATTTGTCAAATTAAATCGTTCGTTATGTAATATCAATAACATATTCTTAATATAGATACTGCATCCTTCTAAGATAAATATAGTATACATTTAGAATATGAAATGACATACAATATCACAATACAACGTATTTTTTGTTACAGCTTTAATTGCCTTAAACGCCTACTAGATGTGTAAAGAGGTAACGTAAACGGGGAATATTCACATTTGATATAGAAGAATATTCGCATGATATTCACAACAATTTAATATGAGTGAAAGAAAAAGAAATATTCCACACTTTAAATTACAACTATGTAGGTACGTATAATTTTGGGACTAAATTCAGGACTACCCATTCAGAAAAATCTAAATTTGGTTACTCATATAAAACAATATGTTTATTGAAATTAATAAATTAATTTACTATATTAGAAATCAGGTAACTATGGAAAACTTACTAATCGTTTTCAAATCTTTTATTTTTTCTAAACTAAACTATGTAAGAAAATGATATGGATTAACAAATATTATTTGGCGACGACTTCAAAAATGCTAATACATAGTCCTAAATGTAAGGTTTCCAAAAACAAACTGTTCAGTACCAACACATTACACAAACAAATAATTTAATTAATTTAATTAAAAGTAATTGACCTATAGTTAACACAGCTTAACACATATTATAATTCACACACTAAAATACTCAACAATTTATTATAATGATCTATATAGTAATCCTCACCAAAATAATTATATTCCGGAACGAAAGTTATACATTTAAACAATTATTTAATTATTAAACACGGTGCTCATAGTTATTAAACAAGGTGCTCATAGTTATAAAATAAAGTAACTTATAAAAAAAAATTAAAATATGGAATTATATACGAAATTCTATTAATAATATCACATAGATTCATGTTTAAAAATTATACACAAAAATACATATATAGTTAATACCTAGAAAATAATTGATTTAATATCCTACTTATAGTACAATTTTACCCCACTTTTTACATTGTACAAAATATTACAAATGATAAGTTGTACTCACACCAACAAATAAAAATCAATCAAAAGATTAAAATTAACATATCTAAATAAAATGTTAGCTTTCCAAGCTAAATATACTTGTGTTCTGAAGCAATGAAAATGTACTGTCTACTTTTAAATAATGAATAAATAATGAAACCACTTAAATAGAGACCCTTTTTCGTTGAGGATACATTTCATAACATGTTACTCCTTTAATTGGTTTCATTATTAATTCATATTTGTATTCCAATTGTCTGATTTATGCAAATTCTCTGAACTATTTCTATTTCTTTGCTATTTTATCATATTAAACTAAAGTAAATGTTATATAATAACAATTGATTTATTTGCTCTTAATTATTATTTTCTTTTATTATATAACTGTATATCTAATAGTATAGGAGATTGGTATCATCTCGAAAGAGCCTCAGATTTTCCTTTTCATTGTAGCCTACTATATGTCTTATATATTATGTATTTTTCTGTGAAATATATTAAATGTGTCATAATTGTACTCTGAATAAAATTAACTATTATTATAATGATGAGTAGGTTTCTATGAGGCCTTATACTATAATGAGGAATATTATGAGCGACTGTTTATGAGGAACTTTTTGAGTGCATTTTTGGAACAATTATAAAGGTTTCATAAAAAGGTCCAACAGAAAACCTCAATGAGCTCTTTCTCTGAAACAGTCATCTTTCCCAATTTTCTTAGTCGATCCTTCTTACATCGATATTTTTTTACTTAATAATAAATATTTTTAATCTATATAATCAAAGTTATATATACAAATTATATACGAATAATCTATATAATAAATATATATAAACAAATAATCTATATACCTATATAAATGCATTAAACATATACATTTTCTACGACACAGCAATATATCCAGTGTCTGTGTCGCCCGATGAGAAAAGGTTAATACTACAGATTAATTTTATACACTTATGCTTATACTTATATATACTTATACTTATGCGAGTTTTACAGTCGTGGATGAAAAGTTTTACAACAATAGTCGATACAAATATTAAATACTAGTATTACACCTACTGTCGGGAAATCCAATTCCATAATTTTTTTGATCGAGGTATCCACCAACTCGCATAAGTTTGCAGTTTCTTTGCGTGTAAAATTCGTTAGTAGTTGATTCCAAAATGAAAGCATAGTCTTCATTTACCACGCGCTCGACACCCTCACTAGAATTGCTAACAAATGAAGCTTTGGCATTTTCTGACATGAAATTCCACATCTTCATATAGGTCGGTATTGTTGATAGCTGTCGACAAATGTAAAAAAAACTTAGAGAATATATATATATATATAAGTTTCATATAAGTTAATCAGAATTATATGAGCATTGGCTTAAATACTAATGTGATCGTTCATATAGAAAGGGAACATCTCGACAAAAATCTCAACATCATTACCTCATCCTGTTTGGAGATAACACTGCCGGTCCAAACAAAATAATTGCAATTATGCAATTCTTGGCTTATAGTTCGATGGTCACAGGGTTTTCACAAAGCCATTACACAAGCTACCTTTTGGTTAGACACCAAGTTTAGTCTAGACCGCATGTTTCGACTACTAAAAATATACAAAATCAGAACTATCAATGCAATTGCTGATATCGTTTCAGTTCATAGAGGTCCTTCTTGGAAAATAAAACTGGGCTTTTTGTCGCGAAAAATTGAAAGGCAAGCGAACATGTCCCTTCTTCAAAACTACTCCCACATTCCAACACACAAAAAACTAAATTTTTGTGGTTGTTAAACAACTTTTACTGTCTCAAAAAAAGCAGAAATCAAAAAAAGGATGTTGCTCAATTGAAGGCAATAAACCTTACTACCACAAATGTCTGGGATGGATTTTCAGCACATCGACAATGGTATCTGCATGAGTAGAGAAGATCATGCTGCTACACAGAACTGTCCAATGACATCATTTGTCCTGAGCATGAGCCACAGCAAACGAAATCATTCAACAGGATAAAGCAGATTTAGGCAAACAAATCCAGTAGACATCGCAAGGTTGAAGCACCCACTGTGAAATCCGATAGCCCACCTCCCAAACGAGTCTGTAGATGTGGTATTTGCAATGAAATTGAATAACGATAAATAACTGTAAAATGTGAAACTGTTTGTATACATGTAAACTATAAACAAGTTAATGTAAATATGGTTAACAATAATAATATTCCTATTTTGTAAGCATATCTTTTTTTACCAAACCATGTGTGCAGAAAGTTTAAATATATACATTTGGAAAGAGATACGAAAGTAGACATCTTAAAGTTGATAAAAAATTTAAAAAGTCATTTTCGATGAGATGGTCTCTTTCTATTTTGACGGTCACTAATATAGGTGATTATTAATATATCTTTTAATAATACATATAACTATTTATTTATATATTTCTTAAATCGTAGTTTTTTAATTGCAAACAATTAACAAAAAACGACTGTTGTTGTTGAGAGGTAAAGGGTTATAAGGGTGACATTATAATTCTGAGTTCATGTCTCCGAGACTACAATAATATAATGCTACAATTAAACATTTAATTCATAATCATACATTTTTTACAAATTAATAAAAGAATCACCCTAGCTAATCAAGTTTAATTAACACATGCTTAGTCAACAGTTTCTGATAAAAAAAATTAATTAATATTAATTATATCGTGTTAACATTGCAAACCATTCTCTATATACAAACCCCGACCAGAGAAACGCTATATTTTCAAAAAAAGTTGTTATTCTTAATAGCAATTCATAATTAATTCATTTCATAGTTGGTGACACATAATTAATAATAGTTTAACCTACTTAATGTAATCATTTACATATCAAGGCAAAGCTTCCACATGCCGTACTTCAAACGAACTTTCACGTTATGATATTGCCATTATGTAATAAAAAGTTATTTTTATATGAATTATAGATTAAGTCATGGTACCGTATTTGCCGTTATTAGCAGAAGTTAAAAAATACATGAATAAAAATGCATGAATACTTTCTATATTGATACATACTATATGAGTTTTCATAATTATACATATATATTTATCAATTTATTTACAACTTACTTTTCATAAATGTTATTTATTCATTGATCTAATTACAAATGCAATGTTATTTATCATTTTTAGGCAGTCTATAAACCTACAAAATGCAAAATATAATTGTCGGAAGTCAATAATAACAGGTGTGTTATATGATATATGGTTAAATTGATGATTACAATTATCGCATTCCAGTATTTATCATCCGATAAGAAAAGATTTGTTTAACTTAATGCAAAATTTGAAGGAAAATCAATATTTTCTTACATAAAGCGTATATAAAATTGTTTATAATAATATAATACATTAGAATATCACTGAACTCATACATATATTATTTGAGTATTTAAAATTTTTTTTAGAGCTACACTGAGTAAACAAAACGCAATATATAGTTTAATAATTTTTTACTGAAAAAAAGGGGGGAGTGAAAAAGGTGAGAAGGACATGGGGTAAGGGAGTAATAATTGATTAATAAACATTTATTTCAAGTTACCTTATAATATTTTTACATATTTCAATTTAATTTAAAAAAATAAAGCTTGTGGCTCAATGACTATTTTTTGTCCAATTTTGTATAATTTTATTATAATTTCTGTTCCAGTTTATAATAGTTATGCCATAGCATACTTGGTAATTATCACTCATCACCAATTATGTATTATATATATATATTTATATTTAAAAATGTGTCTCGTGTTTACAAAATGATTGCGCACTATATACACTTATACAAATTGACTATTAGTTGTTATAATATAAAAGTACAATGAATTTAACAATACCTAACTGGTATTCAGTATTCGATGTTCGACATCATAGGCTACACTGACGTGTATTCTATAATACAATAACTATTTATAAATATATTATATGCGTCATAATTATAGTTTCCCGATTTCATAATAATAAATCTCTCTTTTACAATAATATAATATTTTTCATTATATTTCATTGAGCATATAATAAATTAACAGAAACGTTTTTAAATGTTTTATATTCACACAGACTAAATTAACCTATCATGATACAGTTAAACATTTGTTTGCTAATGCATAAATATATATGTGACTTTCTAATGTGTACTTTTGAACTATCCAATGTATTTTTTAAATTTGACTCATTTGTTATTTTCAATATAAACCAAAAAGCACGATAAATATTATATATATATATAGATATATTGCTATTTTAAGCACGTTATTTGAACGTTATTATTAAAATTTAATAATACATTTTTTATTTCAGTTAATGGATTAATATTATTATTTCATGTAAAATTAAAATATAAGCGTACTCGAAATTAAAAAAGTTTTGGAAAACCTTTCAATATTTTATTTTAAATAAATTAAATTTGTGAAACGGTCAAAACTCTTTTAATTTTAAATGAATTCAAATTTGTACTAACAGAAATCCTAATAACTTTTTCGTAAATTTTTATTTTAATTAATTATTTACGATGAAATTAAATATTACATTGACTGCAATTTCCGTTTTACATGATTTTTATTAACTCGATAACAATTTATGAAGAAATACCAGTTTTTTTGTTGAGTTAAAACTGAAAACTATTTAACTGTTAAACACACAATAATAAATGTAATCAATGAAAATAGGGAAGTTTGTTATTCAATTTCATGAAATATTACCATGTTGTAATAGTTAATATTATGTGATAATTTTAGTGAATAATTAGGATTTATGTAGATGTTATCATAAAGTTAAAGTAATTGAATAATTGTATATCTATTATATAAAATAGTTGCATACATTATGTTCAATGTATTGGATAGTGTATACCTATGGCCTATATATTTTATTAAAAAGATAGTGTAACTGTTTGTTCAGCCTATATTTCTAAATTAACATACCTACTATTAAAATATTTGTTGGTTGTATAAAATTAAGACGTATAAGAATATTAGTGATATTGAATAATCACAGAAACTGATAGTCACATAAAGTGGATTCATTATTTATCATTAATTGCTTCATTCTTTATATTTCTGACGTTATGGCGAACAAAGTTTATGCGTGATTATGAAATGAAAGTATATAATTAACTATAAATAGTTTCAAATTAATGATATAAATAAACCTAATTAAATTTAGTGTATTATATTACATTAAATTTTTTAAATTAAATTAACTTAACTAAATTATTTAAAAAAGCTAAACTATTACATTCACAATTATTGGAAAATAAACATTTTTATAGTTGTACAACATTATCGTTACACGAACAATATATACACGCAAACAAATATCGCTGACTGAAACAATGTCTATACCACGAAGATAAGTGACAGTGCATGCCGCTGCAGATTTAGATAGGGTGGCTCTTTTTAAGTGTCTTTCCCAAATACTGATAGTGCCAATTTGTCACTATATAAAAGATTGTTCTATAAAGGACACTCCGACGAGACACTATTTAAACAAACCTGAATTAACGTGTCTACTACAACATGGCTTTATCCGATACAGAATATGATAGTAATCGACAAGGAATAGAAATAATACATGATTTGCTAATTATATTAACTCAAACACCGTGGAAATATGTTTTATGTAACTATTGTATTTTACATATATTTATATATTTAAACATATAAAACTGTCATACAAACACATTTAGCACACTTAATAATAAATAAGTTAGATTTGGTTCTTCCTATAAATAATTACATTTTTGCTATTTTAATTTTCGAACGTGATAATATCGAAATAAACTGTTGATTATATTTAAGCATCTTTTGAGGGATATATGGTGAAGTGATGGTTCTTATTTATATTATTTGTAAAATGTATTCAAAGTATTTATAATAATGTATTATTTATAATGCTGATATTTATATATTATATTTACGGCAAATTAGGAATCAAAAGTGTTTAAAAAGAAATATGTTATCTCTTTTTCTAAATTTATGTTTATATATTTATATTCATTCATTTTTGTAATCTGTAATATTTTGATTCATCTATATCAAATCAAGTCATTTGATAACATAACATAACATCACATAACATAATCTTTTTGTATTAATATTACAAATACCTATATAACTTTTAAATAGGTCCATACTATGTGAAATATACATACCTATAGTTTCCCGTTTTTAGGTATTTAAATTAGTTTAATACAGTTAGTCTCAGTATACTGAAAAGTCACGAAGATATTAATTACACAAGAAATTAATAACGCTTAAAAGTTCAATGAGTTTCTATTACTCAATTATATAAATTAATAAAAATAGAATCAGCTAACATAAGAAAAATAATTATTAATAAGTATTTACTCAATATTATTAATATAATTATGAATGCATAATCGTCTATTATAGCTAGATATACACAATGTTATCAAGTTTAATTAAATAATTTTACTAAATGCCAAAAATTCATAATTAGGAAACTTAAGCAAACTTTGCATCACAGTTTATTTTGCTCCATATTTTTAACCAATAGCACCAACTATTTTACCATTTGTTGTAAAAGTGTACATGAAACAACATTATTAAATGTTTAAAATATTTGAAAAAATTTTAATTTTATTATAATTTAAACTTTAATTAAATATAATAACTTTTAAATAACATATGATTTACTAACGGTTCCATTGAAATGAATGACAGGGCTTATTCATCATATGTGCACATTATACTAGATTTATACCGAGACTCAGCATTTCAGAACTTATGCATTTTTTGCTTTTATCCTTATTATCTGTAATTCCTATAAATGCATAACATTACATACTTGGACAATAATGTTAATGTAACATGCATATTTACTAAATTATCTTTATCGTTTCGAAATACTACTCAAAATAATTATTTAAAAATATTGCTCTGCATATATTTGACTAATACTTTTGTTTTATTTATATAAAAAATATCTTTATCATATATTATTAATTATAATTGGGGGATGGGATGGCCGAGTGGTCAAGACGCTGGTTTGCGGATGCTAAGGGTGTTGTCTCGGAGCAGGTTCGAGCCCGCCCTTGGGCTCTCCTGTTCCTGGCTAGCAGCTGTGCTAGTCGATAGTTAGCGACCCTTAATGGGTTCGTTTGGTATGGAAAAAAAATTGAGAAAATAAGTATGAAAAATGTAAGTGACCGTGACTCCAGAATCAGGGCCCTTGACCGACTTTGATATTACTTGAATTGTCGTTAAATAAATATTATTATTATTACATTGGATTTAATTTGCCAATTGTGGTCATCATGTAGTAGGCATTTTCTATCAACATCTGTATCTGTTACCCTTGAAGTACACAAATCATTATACCATGTTTGTTCTTACTACTGTCAATTTCATTGTGCGTTTGCGATAAAAACATACTTTTATTATATCATTTAGTATGTGAGAAGCTTTAATTTTTTTTTTTAATTTTAGAATATTAATAATTTTTATTTTCAAAGAAATTAATGTTGGTATTTATTTCTATCATAGACTGTATGACAATCATTGTTTGTGAAGCTTAAATTATCCTACTAAAAGATTATTGTTATTTTAAAATAATATCTCTTTTTTAATAATTAACTTAGAATCTAAAATTGAATTTTTTAGAAACAAATATGTGTGTAAATGTGTCACATTTTTTTAACCAACTTATCAGAATAGCCGTTAAAGGTCCAGTCGTTTTAGAGGCAATCAATTGAGTGTTTTTAGATGCACTAATGGACATTGCCCACAAGCAAATCATAATATAAAAATGGACAATATATAACGCAGGTGACTATTTTTATAAAATATTTCAACATAAAATGTAGATATTATGCTATTTAGCTATGACAATCATAATATTACAAATAATTATTATGATCAATCACGTTACAATAATTATAACAAGTGTGATTTATTTATTTATTGCTATATTGTTTAATAGATTTTATATCATACATTAAATAAATACCGTTAGAAAAATAAATTTTAAATACTAATAGAAACTATAAAGATATGTTTAACCATACATCATAAACATTTATTAAGTTTATTAATCGTCTGAAAAATGTTCGAAAAATGTCACTGAGACACGTATTTTCGTTTCTTTTGAATCTTTTATTATAAATACTTTAAATAAATCTAAATTTTATTTTATTAATATATAATATCAAATTCAGAAAATGTTCTAAACAATCTGCAAGTTACAAAATAAAGTATACTATTTAGCAGGTTTCGCGTTTTTGCATGAATAATAATAAAAATACTCAAATACATAAATTTTTATTCAGTAGGAAGTAAATGCACACATCAACTAAAATTTAACTAAACGTGTTTTTAAATATTACTTAAATTATACAAATTTCAAAACACAGCTGTTATGTTTAATCAACAATAACTCATTACTTCTTGAGTTGACATCACATGTTAATTCATTTCCTTAAATGTGCTACTTTTGTTATACAACTTACACGAAGCAGAATCAATATTGGCAAAGGACAAATACATTTTGTGAAAACTATATGATCTTTTTTGCCAAAAAAGTCTTTTTGAACAATGCGTGTATGTTGTATTATCATCTGAAATTATATTATAAAGTCAATTTAATAAATTAAAAATGGAAGGATTGCACATCAGGTTCATACTAAAATTAGTAAAATACTATATTTTCAGGAAATACGTCCTTAGCATTATACTTAAAACGTCTACCTTTATTTCTTACATTTTGTATATGTACTACTTGTATGATATTATTACTAATAGCCTATATTACTACACTACTAAACAAGATATGCAATAACTAACTCTATTAATTGACACCGTTTTTTGTTGTTTTTAAGATTATATACATAAAATTATAATTATACATACTTGTCCTAAAAATAAATATCAATATTGAGGATAACACTAATTGTGGTCATCCTTATTTATTGTGCCACACATTATTATTATATACTGATATACTAAATAATATGGTTTGTGTCATTGAAACTTGTTCTGTTCGACATAATAAGGTTCGTTTGAAATAAGGCAGACATCATATAAAATTACCTATCGTTATAATTGATAGAATAAACTATTTTAAACACGAATATTAACACATATTAAACACGAATATATCAAGTAAAATATTGAAATATATATAACAAACCTAACATATAAAAAACTTAAGTTATGTACGTTTTAATATCAAGTTAATAGTAACATACAATATAATTAATAACAATCATATGATCCTAATTTGAAAAATAAACATATATTTAAGAAAACTTCTTTCCCAGCTACTAAAGCTATTCCAGAAACATTAGCAAACATTGCATTCAAAAAGGTAGTTTTAAACCGTAGTATCAAACATCACAACATCACAATATTCTTTGTAATCGTATCTTTATTTTGCATTGATCTCAACTGCAACTCAATCCCACATAAAAATATATTTTAGAAAATAAATTATTGTATTATCATTAACCTTTTATTCAGGACGAAACGTATAAAAAAGCAAACGATATTTCATCTTATCAATCAAATTAATTAATCAAATTAATCTTATTAATCCAACATAGTGACCAATATAATTGATTGGAACCATCAGACAAAATCACCTCACCAGATAGAAAGAAAATAAATAAATCAGAAATAATAAAATATAAATCAAAAGAAAGGGTAACTACATAACAAAGAAAACCGACAAAAAATATACACGAAAGGCAAAGGAGATCAATTAATAAAACTGGAAATAACAAGAGTATAACTTCCTACAAAAAACTCAAGAAAACCAGCCAAAAGGAGACCAATACCAAAATGGAAAGAAAATTAAGGAATTCCACCAAGTTATACTTGTACTTATAACATAGGCCTAGGAAATGAGAGGATGTTAAGTCATGCATGTAGTGGTTATATGTTAACTAAAGCCATTATCAAGGAAACAAAACCAGAACGGTCCAAAAGTAGAAGCTGACTTTTATAGATACATTACAAAAGAATTAAGGTGCGGGACTTAGGACTCTCAGTGGTTTAGATATATATTATTATTATATTAAAATTAGATTTAGAAATAAGGATATTATTACATTTATACCAGTCAGTGTTGTATTTGGTATATGCAACATAATGTCCACTTGAAATGGATGAACCAATGTAACAAATAACACAAAAAATAGAAAAATTTTCATTATTTAAACAAAGTTTGGGTGGGCTTAAGATGGAATGTGCAGTTTTACAGATTCTACCATACCTAGTAACAGTAAATCTAAGGATGCTGATATTACAGGAAGGACAGAATTTAGTCAAAGAAGTATCTGATGGCCAGGAGATAGAATGTTATATATTAAAAGAATTGACAGAGATATTATAAAAAGGTTCAAAGCAGTTAGATATATACCTATTCGACAAATATACCAATCAAAAGCCATTTTGACAAATACATTTCGGTTCATGTAAATTTAAAAATACCCTCCTCCCCCCTTCTGAGGTCTGACACTTCCAGTGTGGACAGATTATTTATTTATTTTATTTATATCCTGTTATACTATTTAGCAAGACCTCCACGACGACTTGGCGGTTCTCCAAATTATTAGATTTTGAATAAAAGTTTAAATAACATTTTAACCCTCCAGCCACAATACTCAACAGTGGTTGCCAGAGGTGATGGACCCATGGTAGGAGCTACCCTCCAGCCACAATACTCAACAGTGGTTGCCAGAGGTGATGGGCTCATGGTAGGAGCTACCCTCCAGCCACAATACTCAACAGTGGTTGCCAGAGGTGATGGGCTCATGGTAGGAGCTACC
>JAUZND010055064.1:0-18916 GCA_034780555.1 Coelogynopora nodosa | reverse complement strand
TTGTATTGTTATACCCCAAAATCAATGTTGCGTTTGTCAACATGTGTCTATTACCAATAAAGCCTATTTATTATTATCTTAAAGCAATTTTTGTATTTAAAATATTTAATTAAAATATGATGGTTAACTATACAACAGATTTTAAGATTTAGAGCCGTTTTATAAGCTTAATTTATGAGCTTATGTTATAGATGCAAAGATAATATAAGGATTTTTTATCAATATTTAATTTTTAAAACCGAATAATCATTCTGATAAAAATATTAAGCACGATTTAAAATGTATTTGGTACAAGATAAAATAGACTATACTGTTTCTGCCTTAATAAGTTTTCATATAGTTAAAACATTTATATATATAAGAATACTTAAATTGTATATTGACATAATATGTTGATTATATATGCTTACATTTCATCAGAATCAAGGAAAAATAATTGTGTAAATTGCAAACGCAATCAAAAATCAAAATGATAGATCAAAACACGTTCTGCCAGAGAACTTTGGTTCTTCATCTTTACAACTAAATTACTTTAAAGAGTAAAAATAAGCAATTAATTTTTCACAAACAAATAATTCACTTTAATTTTCAGGACTTAGTATGTTGAAATAGACAAAACGTGTACAATTTCGCTCGTAGAAATTGTAAACACTCGTATTACCAAATACATTGCATAAAACAAAATGCCTAACTAAAGTGTTGATCAAAGCTAAAATCAACATTTTAAAAAGTTTCTGGGAGTATAAAAGGTTATGCCTCCAAATCTATTCGAACTCAAAACATTTGACAAAATACGAGTATGAATGATTTGTTGAAGAATCCTTTGATGTGTTATACTTTGTTCCAACGAAATTTTTGTTGAATTCTTAAATTTCGGATATATAGGCCAAAAACAAGAGATATTTTCCCGCTAGACACTATATTTCTGCTCATTTTGGTTGAAAAATAAAATTTGGTATTAGTACGTCTGTGGAAGAATTCGTTGCTTGGTATACTTCTTAATTAAAGTAATTTTCTTGACATGATTTTAATTGCCACCAATGGGGACAATAATATATATTCACAAACGATTTTTTAATTGCAATTCAAATAGTCAAAATAGCAATAATATTTTTAATAACATGTTTCATGCAAAAGACGAAAAATTAAATCTACAGTGCTGAACATATATTTTTTCTCACAATACAATTATTTTCACAATTGACAATCATTTATTTTAAAAAATTCAGTCCGACGTTTTGGCTCAAAAACGCAAAAGTTATATTCATGTGCGGTGCAGTTACAAAATCATATTGTGGTTGTTTCAATATACAATACGAAGGGGAATAAGTCAGAGATAACATTGTAAACAATATGAGAACGAAATTTATGCCAATTTTACATTTTAAAGAAGTAGTATGCAGATAAACAAATACGATTAATCCCTTATAAATCAATTATTATTGTTATTTTCTCTGTTGAAATTGAAAACAATTGTCTTATCAATATTTAACCAAACAGTCATTTTTTTATTTTTATATCACTCTTGCGCATTTTGTATTTAATTTAATTAATTAAATTATAATTTCAATTAAGCGTGTTTTCCAATTATTTATTTTCTAGTTAAAAAAGTAGCAAAAATTTAATAAAAAAAAGAGATTTATTGAACCACGTTTTCACTATCTAAAAAATCATGTTCCGGCAGCATAATCGCATATAAAAAGTTTGCCAAATATTTGTCTGTGTGTTCCCCTATATTCTTCCACTGGGATTGCTTTTTATTATTAATTAGCAATCAATCTATTATATATAAAAGATTGATAGCTACCCAATGAAAAGCAATCCAATTTGAAGCAGCCTATTTGTGAGCCTGAGCTGGGTAAGCACATGGTTGTCAGTCACGAAGCTGCGTGACGAAAATCTACGTTGGGCAGATTCTGTAGAGTTTCGACACATTTTGTTTTGAGGATTCCAGAGCGTTAAAATATGTTCAAGACGATTACAATTGAGAAATGTATGGGGGGATATTTGCATTTCTTACTATTTTGTTTATATTTGTTTCTATCTAGCTCAATTTAGGGAATGTAGGAAAATAGGGAATGGGATGGCCGAGTGGTTAACACGCTGCTTTGCGGATGCCAAGGGTGTTGTCTCGGAGCAGGTTCGAGCCCGCCCTTGGACTCTCCTGTTCCTGGCTAGCAGCTGTGCTAGTCGATAGTTAGCGACCCTTATGGGTTCGTTTGGTATGAAAAATGTGAGTGACCGTTACCCTGTAAGAGTCATTGGTGAAGTGGGCGCGCTAGTGATAAACTAATCACTGCTCCAGAATAAGGGTCCTTGGTCCCTCTTTGAGTGTTTATTAAACAGATTTCGACGTTAAATACTAATTTAAATAATTCAAAATTTAGAGTTTACATGTGCGCCGAGCGAGACACCTTGATGAATAGTGTTATGAATCGTCCATCACGCTAATATACAAACTTGATAGAAGATCATTATTTAGAAAAACTGCACGTCAAGTGATAGAGTGATACGTAAGTCATGTATAGTATTCGCTACATTGTGTCATTTACTAATAGCTTATAAAAGATAAACTCCATCTCAAAAAAATAAAATCTAAAGAGCATAGTGATCCACTTGTCCGGATTATTGTAATCTAATTTCTTTTGATTAATAGCTTATAGTATTAAATTATTCATTAATTCGGAAGAAACAATTATGCTTATGTTTGTGTGACCTATTTTATGCAGACATATGTATTGCAAATGTATGTTAAGCCAAAAAAAGCACTAAAAATGTTATCCAACTAATGGCAATCGTATAAGTATGGCGAAAACAAATGAATGCATTAAAAAGAGATGAAATAGTCATTTCCATTTGCGTAGCCCCCGCTACATTTTAATCACTGCATATATATAGGTAAGTATTTAAGCTATTACCTAATTTATCTGTAATTCCCCCTTAAAGAGTATTTGAAAAATGATGCAAGCATGTACGCCGATACATGCATATAAATAGATGATTGAATTATTAACTAGACAAGCCTACTGTTTTTTTTTTAATTGTTATTATCATAAATTTATATTTTCAGGAAATAATAAAAATAAGATATATGTATAAAAACACTGTACACAGAGCTATGTACAAAGATTTTCTTATGGGCTGGTGCATAAAAAGTACAATTCAGAGAACAACTTCATCAATTAAAATGTCTTTTTTTTTTTTTTTAATTCAGTGCCTTGTTAGAACTAAAATATTTATTATAGTTACTGTTCGTGGTAATTATTCTAAGTTTTCAGAGTGGTAATGCGCCTCACATAACTCTTAACAACCTCTTCTTCCCAGAAGTTTCTACCCAGCAAAACAGGCAGATTTATTCTGAGCTATAAACCCTTATTTGATATAATTACCCTTATGCTATAGGGAGTTATGCTCAGGAATCAAGTCAACAACCTTGCTGAATATTGCATTACCTTAGATACCTGCTGCATAGCATTACATCTGGGATACATTGGCTGCAATTTCTGTCTATCGTAAATATTTAAAACGATAACTAATCAAAGTTGGGTGCATCAACTTCCTGGTGTTATAAAATTAGAAAAGATATCTCCGTTTTTGTTAATATAAAGCAACAAGTGTGAATTATGCAATAGTTTTCTCGTTTAATACTGCAGAGATACGGAGAGGGAGATATAGAGATCAGAGAGAACTGGAATATAAAACGACAGAATTTGTATGCATTGTGTTTTCTTCTAAATTTTTGCGGTTAAGTCAAAGACGCTATAGCTGTGCAATGGCTGAATCAACAGCTTAACTCTGAGGAAGATTATAAGCAAGATTATCCAGGAAACCAGTGTTTATTAAAAACATCACGTACGTTAATTTACAAGAATCAGAAGCTAATTATTGGCCATAACAAAACTTCCTTATCGATACTAAAATATAGGATCACTTTAGGTTTTAATTCAAACAGGACGTTTTCAAGTAAGTTTCTTTATACTTCAATCTTTTCAATTTTCGCTTCCCTAATAGTCTGATAACAATATCTTTCAATGTAAAATTATTCATAAAAGTAAGAAGCCGGATACTCTTTATTATGTATTTGTCTGAATTACAAAATATATAGTTATACAAAGAGATTATATGTATTTGATCATGCTGACGTTCTGTTGATGACACTTGTGGGATAGATTAAGCGGTGACCATTTATTTGGATAATTGTGCAGTTTATTTTTTTTCATATTACAATTGATTTATTCATGGATTTTATACTATTGAACCATTCAGAATCTAATCATATTCAGTCATGTATGAATAAGTTAAATGCACTGATATATATTTACGTATTAAATACAGAAAAGTACAATTCAATTTCATTTCTCTTTCAGTAATGGGCAAGAAGGTTTACATCCGCAAGTACAAGGAGGTCTGGCTCCCCGAGAACGGCATAAGCCGGCACATAGCCGCATTTGAGACGCTCGATCGACCTCCCTGTAAACCCTCAAACAATGACGTTATCAGCATGACTCAACGCCGTCGTCAGGATGAGGACAGTCTGATTGACCGACTCACCCTGTCGCCCCGTCGGATGCAGCGGTTGAGAACAACGGCACCCGGGGCAACACAACAGCAGCAGTACTACAGTGGGAGCAAACGACTTCCGTGTCCCAGTCGACGGAGTCAGATAAGGCGGTCAACAAGCAACCTTTCCGACCGGAGTCATGCGGCTGGCAAGTGGGTGAGAACACCTCTGCTAAATGGCTGCTTTCAAGACCCGCTGGAGAACTCGCCAGTGTATTTGGGCTCGCCATCACCCGGTACAACTTCGAGGAGTTCTCTGCGCTGTTCATCATCTCGTGAATATCCGTCCCGGATTGGCGACAGACGGATGATAGCTGAGTCAGGAGTTCCCCTAGATGACGACTCTGATACGTCCTACTATTTCAATAAGGTCTATTCCGCTAATCCCAATCGTGTGCTGAAGATGAGACATTATTTTGGAGAAATGGAAAATAATCGAAATGCACGACCCGTTGTTGACAGCGACATGACTGTTAGACCATGTCAGGAATATAGAAAGGTCCACAATCCAGACAGGGAATTAAAAAGAAGAGCGACCAGTGTTAAAAAATTAACAGAATACTACGAAGACAAACAAGGCAATGTGTCTAAAGTATCAGAAGTGACACAAATAAGACCACTATATGTACAAATGGGCTGCGACATGTTACCTTCAGATATCCAATATCGGCGATCTTCTGCCCATCTGAATGGTGACGTCGGAAGCTACACAACTGAAGACACAAACTCAATATATTCAGTCAAACAGAAGAGTGCTTCTTCCGTACCCTATCGTTCTCAATCTCTTGGAATATCGCAAGTTCCTTTTGTCAACAATGAACATGACACAGGTTCTAATCAGTTAAATAATGATTTAAGACTGAGTCCTGTCAGTTCTGGATTATTGAAACCTCACGATTACACATACAATGAGGCATCTTTAAAACACCACACTCGTCAACTGTATAGGCATGAACTTGTCCGCAGTAAATCGAACCCTGATTTAGCGTCAGCTACCAAAAACATACAGATGTCGCGGTTCTACTGGAATACTGAACATGAAACTGAAGATAACCCACCGTATAGGAGCCAACAATTGAGTCGTTATTCAAGTAATGGAAATGTTTCCGATCGTGACACGGAGCGGCAATTTTCAACTCGTCAGGAATTTTCCTCAGCAGAGGATTTTGAGGAAATCACTCCAAGCAGCAGACATCACTACAAAGAAAAATCCCCACGTCAAACCAAACGATGTTACTTTGAGAGTATACCTAAAAGATTGGAGTCAAGTAGCAGCACACCTGTTTGCGAACGCTATGAAGAAATCATTCATCCAGTCTTATCGGAAGTTCATTTCGTGCCTCCTCCGGTTTCACAAGACCAGCATCGTGACTACCCTTACGGATTTACCTCGATAGATGCCGAAAAACACGTTCAGAAGTTAAAGGCGGCCCACAAGTCCTCAATGAGACGGACAACTAATCCCGACAACCATCAACCGGAGTTCGTGGAAAGAGCGCGTAGCCTGGAACGACGCCGCGAGCAAGCCGAATACGAGCGTCTACGGGAGTTTCAACTATATCTGGGTCGCCCCAGTTTGGACAGAACCACAACCACCACCAGCACTACCAGTAAACACAAAGTGACCGTCAATAATGACGACACCTTCCGCGATGAGTATACCCAGCAACTTCAGACAGAACATTCGGACGGTTCCACGAATCACAGAACACAGCATAGGTACTATGAGAAGTTGGGATTGCGCGAAACATCGCCTGTCAGATGCCATCAGGTTACTGAGAACAGGAGCATTCGTCGTACGCATGATGGCTTACGAGTTGATTATGATGAGAGGGTTACTCAATCAGTGGGTAAGGGGGCCTCAGATGCCCTGGCTTCTGCAACGGAGCTAAACTCTGCCAACGATGCATTTGGTGCGATTTCTGATCCTCATTCACTATCTGAAATAACTGAGAGAAATAAAAAAATGTCACATAAATTGGCTAGAGATTATGAGAAGAAATATAGTGGAAAGTCAACTGAATCCAACAGTAACATCGTATACACACTTAACGGGAACAGCAACTTAACTGAAAATCGATCTAACGAAGCAAGAAATCCACGGGGAAGTTCTCCTGGCCAAATGGACCTTGGGAAGAATCACTGCGACTTAAATAGACGAGAAACTGAAGCATTGCAAACCGTTAATCACCAACAAAAACAAAATGATCTTGGTCATCATCCATCGAGTCCTGAGATGGAGTATGTTTGGGACCAGGAGAGTCAGTCATGGCGTCCGCTTCGTTACGGAACCCAAATTGGTCCGGGTTGTCGAATGGAGTGGAGTTGTGTTATGGATCAATGTGTTGAGTCCGATTTACCCGAGCGCTCCTATCCATTATCAACTGGTATGTCACGAAATTTTCACACTGATTTATAAGTTATTCACTGATAGAAAAACTTGATTATTTATAAAATGCAATACAATGATACTAATTATATATATAACCAGCCAGATAATGCAACATTTATGATTTTATTTAAGAATAATATATTATATTTAGTTTTGTGATAGTCAACTATTCAATTGGGTATCGATATAATATTATATTTATCGACGTTATTTAAATAAAAATTTCTCTTTACTTAATATCAATAAAGCAAACAATTTTTGTTTTTTTATTAACACGGTTTGTAATTCGGTTTAAACGATCCCCAAAAATGTATAATTCTGTTGTTCATTGAACTCTTCACTAAGTATATGTCGCAATATTATATTTCTGAGTGAATTTCCAATCGTCTTACCATAAATTAATGAACACCAAATATTTAATTTCTCACCATACGTACGTATATACATTACTTCAAGCATTTGTGTTGCTCTATTATGTGGAAGTACACAACTATATCTATTTACGATGGTGTTGAACTATATATTAAAATATTTGTTGTAATATGGTTGTCAGCTATCCTTCACTGAAATGAGATATTATTGTTCAAAATGTATGATCGAAGGCTGCATTGTTTCCGTCGTGGTGACGTCACTGGTAAATTGTAATATCGATCGTATGTGCTACTTACTCTATCACAAAATGTTTGAAAATGACATTCTATCATAACATATTTTGTTATACATAATCTAAAATCATATACAATAGATCTCCATATTCATTGTCATATATAATACAAAAAATAATTATTTTTACATATTGTTCATTTATCGAATACTTCCACTGTTTATTCTTAATGCTAAAAGGTTAAATATTGATGACACTGTTTCACATAAAATTGGGGAATTATTCATGCATACTCTCGTAAATTATCAAGGGCTTACAAAGGGCTTACAAAGAGCAAGAAAATTGGGTACTATCGCAATCCATTTCGTAGTTTTCCCATAAATAGCGTTAAATACCTCCATTGGTACTGTTAACTCAATTGGTTACCAATGGTTACCATTATTAGTTACCTCCATTGGTAGTACTGTTATTTATTGATTTTGCCTAAATTTCTTTAACTTTGTTATTTAAACATTTAGTTCATTTAAATATTTCGAAAAATATAAAGAAAAAAAGACTACCACAAAAATATGACTATACACTTCCATTAAATGTCATATATATATATACAAATTTATCAGACCAATATTTAATAATATTTAAATTAAATTTATATCATTATATATATATTTGTTTAAAGATTTTAAATATCAAAGTTTTTGGTTTCTAACTATGTTTAGTCATAGTGTTAAATAGTTCGAATGTATTCAAAAACACAATTATGTATCTGTTCAACCGCCAAGGCCCAAGGTGGGTGCTGTAATTATAATCAACATAGTCAGCGTATCATTGAGAACGGTTCGGACTGACTGTGATATGTTCGGACAGATCATTTTATATTTTCAATATGTACATTTATATATTTATATATAGTATATATACATATTTTTTTAATATTCTATTTAGTAACATCTGGTTACTACGTCATGAATTCTACAAATAAAATACAACAAATCAGAACGAAAACAAATGTCGTCATAGAAATGTTTTAAATAAAAAATGTTTGAAAAATATTATTATAATTTTCTATATTGCATATCTGTTAGTTTTATAATGCTATAGAAATACGTTTATTGGAAACTAAATTATCGTCAGTTTATGTAGGTTAGTAATTTTGTATATATCGATATATATTTAGTTTGTCCATATATATGTAGTTAGCCCGTGTTTGAGACTCAATAACATAGTTTTTATGGACTAAACACTACTAAGGAAAATGTTGGTATCAAGTCCAGATATTCGTAGTTTATCTATTAATGTTTTGTATGATCATATAAAATCCCTAAATTTATGGATTTAACATTTTAAGACGACCAGACTAAAACAGTGGTAACATTATTTTCAAAAAAAATTCCAGTTCCTTAAACACTGTATTTTAAATCACGTTTCTTTCGAGGTAAAAAATACGTTTGTTAAAAGAGCATGTGTTAAAACTGTTCAACTATTTTAAAACCCATTTGTGATTGTTTGCTTGTTTGTTCAACTGTAAATATAATAAATACCTAAATTTACGAGTAAATTGTTTCGAAAAGGAAACATTCAGAGATTCGCAGACAATAATTTATTTAAACAAAAATCAAACAAAATGAATGTTTATAAAAATCACAGATATGGGATAAGTAACAATATAAGGCTATCACGGTTCTGAGTATATCTTGATAATTAATCTGCTTACGCACATAAATCTATAATGGAAGAATCAAAGCAAATCTAAGTATGCACAGCTCATAATAAACTGTTACATTTTATCCTAAAATATGTGCTTTAAAAATATGTTTTCCACTGGTTAAAATCTAAAATTATACAAAAAATATGTTTGTGTATGAGAGGGTGGTGCGTGTTGCGTCATCAGTAAGCATGAGCAAGATCAAAAATAATTAATTTACAAATATACTACTAGGCAAGTTAATTAATATATATCTATGTACATCCGCGGTTCACAAGGCTCTCTGCATTACAAATCTGGTTGAGGGTCTCTCAGCTCACTTCCGCTCCTTCCTTCGCCATTTGCGAGCGTAGTGGACCCCGACTATGTAAAAGATACAGGCCAGGATCAGGGTTATGGTCCCCATAATGGCCAGGCCAAAACAGAAGGCGAGAATGGCCAGCTTTGACAGCCATATGAAGATGAGAAAGAGGATCCAGTGCAGCAAGATAAACAGAACTGAAAGGAGGTAAAATAGCCATTCGAGCTATAAGGTACAATTAAAACGATTTTGTGGAGATGCATGTATTATTGGGGAAATCTCCGATACGAAACGAATTTTAATAGATATCTCCCATAAACAGATCTATTCATTCTACGATAAATTATCAATAGGAAAATCATTAAATCGTTAATTTCATTATATTTACATTTAAAATTAGTTTTCGTTTTTTTTACTAAATTTACATATTTGAAGCAATAAATATGTTTCTTTTGAAGAAAATAACTGTTAACTAAGCTAATTCAGAAATATATACAAAACACTAAGACATCTATTTAAAAGATTGCTCAATCAAATTTAACACAGAAAAGTGGAGAATTCTGTTTTTTATATAATATTTAAATTCCAGTATATGTATATCGTGGGATAAATTTCATTATGCTAACATTTTTAATGACGATAAATATAAAGCTTGTGTCCAGGGGAGAAGTAGGTTACCGCCACCAATGGGGCAATTGAATGTTACGTTGATCAAAGTAATCATTGCATTAGAAAAAGCCTAATAATACATGCGTATAATATTAATAAAAAAGCACAATAATTAAACAAAACATGTGAAAATATATT
This sequence comes from Coelogynopora nodosa, assembly GCA_034780555.1. Classification (NCBI taxonomy): domain Eukaryota; kingdom Metazoa; phylum Platyhelminthes; order Proseriata; family Coelogynoporidae; genus Coelogynopora; species Coelogynopora nodosa. The sequence goes on along the minus strand of JAUZND010055064.1, from coordinate 8,547 downwards.
TTCCAGTCTATAGATAGTGTCCATATATGTATGTGATAGTTATAAAAGTGTCAAGGGGAAAAAAAGCTGTTTCGCTGTTTGGGCATAGAGGATTTTGGAATATGGCTGGAGCTAAATGGACAACAAAGACTGAAAAGATGTCCAAGGAATGTCTGGTTGAGATTTAATTATTTTTTTATATGGTTTCTAAAGGTTTTTTGAATAGGTTTTATGATGGGAAACAAATAGAGATAGATTTTGTATGGAATCTGAAAATACATGGAAACAAATATTCTTTAAGGGATATTTTTATAAAAGAATAATAATTCGGAGAATGTCTTCTTCATGGCGAATTTAATATTGCAGGTATATTTCAATAAATCTACGATTTTTAAAAAGAAAGCTATACAATAATATAGTGAATATTATACTTTATAATACTTACTTATATATCTTATTTTATACTATGATCTCGACGAGATTTTGACATTATATTGATATGATCTTGATATAATCTTGATATGATCTTGATATGATCTTGATATGATATTGATATGATCTTGATATGATCTTGATATGATCTTGATACGATCTTGACATGATCTTGATATGATCTTGATATGATCTTGATATGATCTTGATTTGATCTTGGTATGATCTTGATATGATCTTGATATGATCTTGATATGATATTAATATGATCTTGATACGATCTTGATACGATCTTGATATGATCTTGATATGATCTTGATATGATCTTAGTATGATCTTGATATGATTATGATATGATCTTGATATGATATTGATATGATCTTGATATGATCTTGATACGATCTTGATATGATCTTGATATGATCTTGATATGATCTTAGTATGATCTTGATATGATTTTGGTATGATCTTGATATGAACTTTATATGATCTTGATATGATCTTGCTGTGATCTTGATGTGGGTCTTGATATGATCGTGAAACATAAATTAAAGAAATTGTTATGCTGGTATTATATTGTAATAGTGCATTGATAAAATAATATTGACTTCATTTGATATAACCTGTGAATTTTTTAAATTTTATTATCTTTATGTTATTATCATTATAAGGGTTTTGTGGGAATAGGTTACTATTACCTCTAGCTATATAATAATTTACAATAATTATTCAATAAAATTATTAATAAAAATTAAATAATGTTTAAATAAAAATGAATAGATCTATTATACAAATAATATATTTATGTTAGCTAACAAAATATTATATGATACCTGGTTTTCGCCAATTTAGTATTATATAACAAAATATTGAATACATTATTATACTCATTCTACACGATCCCGTAATATTTCAATAGTTACAATACAGTAGTATTATAAGAACATTATACTACTAACATACTACTAATACATATTTTTATATTATCAGCTAATCGAAGTGTTACACAATATTTTATTTATTTAAAATCAGGATCATAAGCAAGATTCACCTACTTCATATAAAATATTGCTTATTAAATTATATTGGTTTTTAATTTTTTTTATAACAAACAGCATTTGTTGTTCTGTCTATATTTAGTGAATTGATTTAAATAAATAATACAGAAATTTCCACACATTTTAACATTAAAAGAATGAAATTAAACAAACTAATAAAATATATTTAACTAATGTTATCAGTGAATTCAATAAACAAATGAGATCGATGTTAAACCCAGTCATTTTCTATATTGTGACAATTATGAAAATTCTGATTTTTTTGGTGTTAAAACCATCGAAATTGTTACAGACCAAATAAAATGAGAATCGAATTTTAAAATTTCAATTGGGAAAAATTATATATTTCTGCAAACATTCTGAATGATTTTAGCGCTCTAGTAAGATTAATATTTTATAATGAGGGGGTGCGTATAGGGGGAAAGGAAGGTTGGGAAAGGAGTGGAGGTGGGGAAATGGAGGAGGGAAGATGGGGTGAGGGAGAGAGAATTATAATGTACACTATTTTTAATTGAGCTACGTTAAATGCACGTCTATACACGTTTTGACAAACAATAATTAAACAGATTAATCATTGTATTAATTACGGCCGCTGACTGTTATACTATACAGAACAAATTACATGAATCAATTAATTCAGAAGCAAAGTAATACTTGTAACAATTTTAGATATTTAATAAATTGTTTTGTATAAATGACTCCTTTTATTTTATAGCGATTGACAGTTATTAACATAATTACATCATTATAGATTCTGGATAAATTCAACGCTTTCAAAGATTCAACGCTATCATAGATTACATGTATTAGCCTACTCAGGCATACAATACATTTTTCATCAAAATTAGCTCATGTATAAATTAATATTATCCTACTGTTTTATTTTAAAATATTTAATATTTCCCATTTCAATGTCATTATGATTGTTAAATAATTACATAATTAAATAATTAGTAAACTGCATACTATATTAAATAATGTACTTTTTTTGTTTTTTTTTTGTTTAAATTCTAAATTGATTTTTCGTCTTTGCTACAATTGTATTTGTTTAAAATGTAAAATATTTTTAATTCTAAGTGAACATTAAAAAATGTTACATTAAGGTTAAATAGTAATTTAATATGTTTATATCTAAAATATTCTTTTTCGCAGCTCCGGCTTATATCTGTTTTTCTAAAATATATTATTAAAAAAGTTATACTAATATTTTGACAAAATAACGGGGCTTTTTTTGGAGTTATCTATCTTTACAAACCATATTATGTCTCTACAGAATTATGGTACAAATTTTGACAATTACAAATTTTATCGGTGTATTAAAAAAATGTAATTCTCCAAATGTTATAAAATACGGTTTATTTTATATGTAGGAAAATAAATAATTTAATATTTATTTGTTATATATATATATTATATATTAAATTAATATATATAAAATCAAAAAAGTATTAATTTAGACAAAGTATTAACTATTTTAACTTTTTTTCATTTTATTGATTTTGACTATTAAATTAAGGATTTAATACAACGCTAGTTACACACCAAAAAAACAGTGAAAGTTGCTAACATATTTGTGTCTACATTAAAAAAGAACCTCTCTATTCATACATACTTGCTACAATTCCAACTCCGATAATAATGAAAGTAAATTTATCACTGAGTTGAAGCCGGCTGACATAGACCTCCAGCAGTCCCAGCACTAATCCGATGAATATCACGATGCAGGCGATTATGCCAAAAACCAGAACAACAATCTTGTTACCTGAATGAATAAGAACAAACAAACCGATTTATTATATGTATTAGCAAATGTCCCATATAACGCGATTATAAACTTTATCAACCCCAACTCGCCCTCGTTATTGTGCGTTGTCCAGGGCAGTCCGTCGTGCCAAAAGCAGCCACTGTTACAGCTTCCAATCTGCCAAAAGCGGAGAATCAGGGCAACAATCAGCTCGATCAGGGCCGAGAGGAAACAGCTGAGCCCAAGGCCCCGAAAGAGTCGACTTCGTTTGTAGTAGTTTACCATGACTGACTGGCGCCGAGAACTGAGCTCACCATACAAAATTAGGTCACAAAGATGTTTGGGTTGACTCTCTGCTTTATTCTTGATGCAGAAAGAAAGAACACTGTGAATTTACTTGGAGAGCTCCTGTTAGAGAATTTTCTCCTGTGGAATCATGAGAAAATCGAGTCGTATATTACTTAGTACGTATATGATTCCACCATAAGGAGGTCATCAGTTTAATGACTGTGTGAGAAGAAGCTATTTCTGTTAATCAGCCAAGTTGTGCGTGATGCAGTCGACGGGTAACGCACCCCCTATTTAAGTTTGTAAAAATTATTCAGTGTTACCTAAATCTTATTGTTCAATAATATTCAATAAATAGGTATTTTAACAATCAAATAATTTAGTTATTATATAAATTCATATATGAACAAAATCCACAATTATAGGATTCAATATAAATAAATGTCAATTAATCTTCCTGTTTGAAATGTGATAAAAAGTAAATTAATTAAACAGAAATCAAAAAGCAAATCAGATTTACATATTTATTTACTAATAAAAGTTAATAAAATAGTAGTCACTAATATGGGCACATTATAGACAGTGGTGGATCTAGGTTATTGGGGCGCTGGGTTGCCGAGCTTGTTATTTCTAGAAGTATTTGTATAGATCTATATATTGGATATTGCATAACCACTGTGTTTTATGCCGAGACTATACCAGAAGCGGTCTGTACTGTTAACTACTGTAGGGCAATTCCACGCCAACTGGGACATGATAACACAAAAAAAATTAGTTGATGTGTATCAAATATAATTTATCCTATTCTATTTTTTATGTTCTTCCCAGTAATAATTCTGGTTTTTTGATATAAATAATATCTCAACTTTCATTATTACAACCTATAGTCTAAGGCAAAATATATGGTAAACAACCATTTCAATAAAATATTATAATGAATGATTAATCATTGGTCTTATTGTTTAATTATATTAAAACATATTATGTTTAAATTTATGTTTTAATATGAAATGCTGTGAAAAATGCTTCGTTATGATATTTTAACAAAAAATTCGGTAAGTTGTATCGCACATCACGCACGAACGCTAAAGATAACAATATTTGTATAAATTCTTGTATGGTTTATCGATTAATCTGAAATTTGAATTTCAAATAATTGTCATAAAGATATATCCTTTGTATAACTCAATACTTTATTTAATATTTTAGTTTCAAGTTTATAAGTATTCTGTTATTGATCACGCACGAACGCTATTTAAAACATCACGCACGAACAGCAAACAGTGCGCTATTCACCGCTATTTCCTGCTTGCTGCATACAAATCACGTAAATAGTGGGACTGAATACGTGTCTATTTTATATTTACAATAGTGAAATGGCTAAATCTTCCGCAGAAAAATGGAGAATATTTCGAGAAAAGAAGAAAACAGCTGCTGAATATAATGAAAAGATATAAGGTTTCAAAAGTTACGTGCAAAAAACAAGACTAACAAAGGTAAATCGAATAAGATAAAGGAACAAAACAAGTTAAGGTCACGAATGTATCGATTGAGGAAAAAAGGACGGGTTGAAGCAGACACAGAGAAACAATTGGATACAAGCTGTTATTAAAATAATTGCACCAAAATGAAAGCAGTACGCCGAGAGACAAGTATAAGTTACCATCATCTCCAAGGAAGCAAGTTGAAATTGTTCATCATTTGGCTGAAACACATGGGATACTAGTGAAAAGTATCAAGAAGTCAGGAAACTCTTTACCAGCTGATCTCGAAAATGTAGTTATTGCCTTCTATTTAAGAGATAACATCAGTCGCATGTCACCTGGTGTAAAAGATACATTCATTTATATAAAAAATAGAATAAAGACCAAAGAGCAAAAACGATACATGTTTTTTGAATCAAAGAAACATATGCATGATTCAAAAAGGAAAATCCACAAATAAAAATTGGATTGTCAAAGTTTGCTGTATTTCGTCTAAGACTCTTCTTTCAGGTAACATACCTGAGAATGTTTGTCTTTGTAAAATCCATGAAAATGCTATCTCAATGATCGTTCCAATTTCTAAAGCTGTGCCCGATACCATATCAAAATACACCCACTCATGGATCGAAGAGAACATCATTCTATCTGAACACATACAAACTGTTCTATAAAAGCATGTTCAGAGTGCTTAAACTTGAATCGTCTAACGATTGCATTACAAAAAATTAACTTTACAACTGCCGTAGATGTAAGTAACGTACACTAAATGGATGACAGCGGATGTGAAACTGACAAAAGTTGGGCAAACTGTTTAGTTTTTATAAAAACTTGTCAGTATTTTGCCTGAATTTATACAGCATGTGCAGACAAAACGAAACCAGTTGAAGGCGTACGAAAATGATAAAATTCATGGGTCTCCATTGTCAATTGTTACCCAAACCGATTTTGTCGAGAATTACACCTGCTTTCATCAGGACGAAATCCAGAGTGCATATTGGGGTCGCCGACAAGTTTCAGTATTCACGTGTTGTGTTTAGATGGGTAAAAACAAACCGAAATCAATCATTATAGTGAGTGATGACTTGAATCATTCAAAGGAGTCGATTGCTATATATCTGACAACCATACTTAGATCTCTACCTAGACCGATAGAATCTATATCATTCTGGTGAGATGGTCCTCGCTCTCAGTATAAAAATAGATTTATGTTCAGGTTCTTCTCTAAGTTAAGAAAATAGTTCAACCTTCGGTGTATTAAGTACAATTTCTTCGCAACATATGTAGCCATGGCAAGGGACCGGTGGACGGTCTAGTTGGGTCACGCATGAATGCTTTTTAAAATCATGCACGAACGATTAAAATAGTTCTTGTTTTTGTACGCTTATAATGTTTTCACTCATTATGTTTATATATACGTTTATAATGTTCTAATAAAGTGTCCTAAAGCATTATGCGTCAATGTGCTTGATTCAATTAGCTAATATTTTGATTGCAAGTTATCTACCCTAATGTATGTTCCATTTTGGCATCACGCACGAACACCCATTTGGATTATTGTAATATTGTTATCTACTATCAATAAACAAAATTTGAATATTATATCACTTATTTGAAGTTTTTAGTTTGTTTGTAGCAATTATTTACTTAAAAATAACTTTTGTTATGGGTTAAATATCTAAAATAATGGAGCACACCATCACACATGAACGAATGGAATTGCCCATAAACAAAAGTATACAAAAGCAAAAAAAACTCATTTTATGCACAAATGTAAAATAAATTAATGGTTTATTATAATAAATGTTTTGTCATACATTTAACCTTTATAAGCCTGTAATGTACTGATATAGCAACAAATATATTAGTCTATAATGTGTAGAATATTATTTGCCATATCAGTATGTATGGTTCACAAACAGCATGCATACACATAGTTGATTAATCATTTAATTATTTGACCCTGCTTAGAAGTCTAATTAAAAACTGCTTGTTACACTTCTCATATTCTACAAAGGGCATATTTTTGTTCATGTACAGAAAATAAGATAAATATATGTCATAAATATTGACATATATTGTATAGACCTATATATATATTATATAAAAATTTGGGAATTCTTTACTTTTCAACTATAAAAGTATAATAGACAACTATTAAAAGTATCAGATCAAAATATACCCAGGTCAGAACACACCTTGGTCAGTCAAAACATATACCTATAGGTTAGGAATAATTATAATGTTTACTTAATATAAATACTAAAAATTAAAACTACATTAAATCATGACTAAATATAAAATTGGTAAACACCATTTTTCATCTTTGAATACCATATTTATCCCTACATAATCTTTCATTAGGCAGATAATAAAAGATATAAAATCTAATGTAGTAAATATGCATAAAAATAATTAAGATAACATTTATTCAAATTCATAGCATATTGAAGACAGACTTATGACAGACTTAAAATAGTATTTTTTTGTATGAATACTTTTAAAAATTATTTTTAATTGTAATGTATTACAAAGATTCTTTTATTTAATTTTCAAAAAAATAAATTAGTCATTGTATGTCTTTACTATAAATATAATACTTATTATTTACCAGTTATTTTAACCTACAACTATATATGCTGAGTATATGTTTTGACCTTGGTATACTTAGACCAGTATATGTTTTGACTATTAACAGAAACAGCTGCCGTGTCTATAGGTTTGGTGTATTTTTTATATTTATAACTATAATATCGTAAAATCTATTTGTTGAGAATCTCAAACCACATAAAATAGTTACTATTACCCGAGAAAAATTCTCAATACCTGTGTGGCGAGTGTGGTCATTATGGTGGGCAGGGGGTGACAACCAGGTGGGTTCAGTATGATCACTGTTTGAAGTGGTGGCATTACGAATGTGTGAACATTACCCATAAATTACAAAAAAATTGGTTTTGTAAATCTTGTCTGTAGCTTTTAATTATCTCTGTATTATTTTCAGAATGACTATATACTTATTATTATGATAGACATACACTTATTATTTTAATACTCATACGAATCTATACATACTATTATTATTTACATACCTCTATCTTCACCAAAAAAACGTAGTTCCCTTATGTACCATGATTATATGCATTGTGTATGTTCTGTTTACCACAGTACCACAGTATAATATTTTTTTTTTCTGCTCAAATAAAATTGGCGTAATGGAATATTACGTGTAAATTATTTTATAGCGGTATTTGTGTATTTTGTGTAGGTGTGCATTTTATTATCTCCCTAAACATTTTAGCAACAAAAAAAGAAAATTTAAAACTTAAGTTTGTGTATATACTAAATATATGTAAGCTATATATACATTCCATTGATTAATCAAACCTATATATTACATGTTGAAAACCATTTAAATAACATAATGCTAATTTATCTTTCATTGTTGTTTATTATTCTATGATCTAAGAAAGAGTAATTTAACACTTTGCACACGAGAACTTCAAGAGACAAATTGGCAAGACGTAATAAATAATTCAAATGACATTAATGAAAAAACTGTAAACTT
>JAUZND010055053.1:0-18918 GCA_034780555.1 Coelogynopora nodosa | reverse complement strand
TATTTATGTGTCACGAAAAACCTGAACGATGCTTTGTAACTCTATATAAAAAGTATGCTTCTAAAAGACCGAAACAAAGGTAAATCTACATGAAGAATCGAAGCATGCGGTGAAACGAATAAAATTGTATTTCGATTAGAACATAATTTCGTGTACCGTTCTTGTGAATTCTTGAAAAATAATTCCTTGATTATTTTGGGGTTATTATAGATAATCATGATATATATGGTACTATTATATACTTTCTATAATACATTTTAATTAACTTTTTAAAAAAATAATTGTTTGTCAATTGCATTGAATGTTCAAGTACCTATTCAATAAAAGTCTAGTGAATTTTTTATGAATTTTTTAAATAATTATTTTCAACATTTCGATACAAAATGTTCTAATTAAACGTAATAAGGTATTTTTTCATTAAATTTTTTAATAGAATTTAAAATGTTTTCAATTATTCTTTTTTTTGCTCCTAAATGACTATAAACATAATTATTTAGCTTGTGAATTTAAAAAAATATATTTAATGATAATTTAACGATGTATTTCAAATACATATGTTTTTTATATAATACATAAAATCATTTATAGATTTAATGTTATTGCATAACATCTAAAAATCCGAAAACAAATTATTATCAATTTAGATGATCATCATGCTTTTACAATCGTATAAAATAATCATGATTATGTTTTAGAATATTTCAAATTTATAACATCAAGATAAGAAGATCAAGAGAAAGAAGAAGAGAAACGAGTTCAACCAAAGAAACGCGCTGCTGCTGTACGATCAAAGGGTCGTCCAAAGAAGCTGAGGCCATCACCACCTTCCTCGCCAACCGATCCTCTGCCCTTGGCTTTGCGTGTAATCCTTTAAACCCAGCTATGCAAAACTTTTGCTTCGTGTACACAACCGCTGTATATTTTTATTAAATTTAAATAAGTTTCTCCGCGCTTTTTATTGGTTTATACTTTTGACGTAACTTACACCCCGCTGGTGAAGGGGACTTTATTTTCTCCGACAGCCGGAGTGCTATTGACTCTTTATGCAACCTAGATGTAATAGACACCCTTCTTTGCTTTATTCGGCCCTAATGGCCAAACAAAAGCTGCTCAATTTTTACTATGTAGCCTACCTTCTGCTTCGAGTGAAGCAACGTAAATTGGAGTCTTTTCTAACTCCAAAACACATAAACTATTTACAAGCTATTTTGTTCTTAGTCAGGTCTAAAATTAAGTGTAAGGTCAATTTATTGCTCCAGATGAATAAATTTTCAAATATACGCACTTTACCTACCCCATTTTGGTGTAGGTAAAGTTGGTGTTGGTTTACCTACCCCCATACTCTATTCCTATTTGTTGTATTTGAATTTATTTCTATATTATGCTCTATTATTTTTCTGTATTTTATAAACAATATTATTGGTGCCTGTCATGGTTATAAGGGAACCTGGTGAATGGATTTTTAAATTTCTTAGCATACGCATTTTACCTACCCCTATTTTAATAGTTTTAATAATCTTTATAAATATCCTACGCTTTGTAACTTACTATTCACACCACGAAAGTGGCCAATCATGCATCATATACAACATATAACTAACAGTTAGCATACCAATGCAACAGAAAATAAGGATGGAAAAGAGTTTTTTGCTTCATTTATAGATGCTAACATTTATTACCCCAAACTGCTTGCGCTTTTTACCTGTTTTTTACTATTAACGGTGACTATGTAAATATCGATTCGTTATCTAATTTGTTTAGTATAATATTTGGCCGCATTACCGCATCACAGTTTTACATGTTCTTAACCACTTATTGTATACTAAGATCGTTTATGTATTAACCAAGTTCACTCTGAATTCGATATTAGCGGTTCACTATCCGCCGACGTTTAATACTCTATTCCTTGCCTTGTCATTTAATAATAACAATGAATTATCATATTGACTTTGTGTTTATTTATATGTATTAATAAATAGTGTTTTATAGTTACTTATTGGGAACCCAGAAAAATAGAATTGCTTGATGACAATAATTGTAATCATTTGATAGTTGTAATAATTCATTATATGGGATATATTTAATCATTTAGATTCATCACGTATTTTCTTATAATAGTGAGTGATGATTATTCATTTGATTCATAAACGAGTAATCTTTTGATCGTTGTAATAATTCATTATATGGGATATATTTAATCATTTAGATTCATCACGTATTTTCTCATAATTGTTAAGCGAGTAACGCCTAAATTTTAGAATGGTCATAGTCTTTATAAAATAAATTGTAATTCCAATAATGATTTAGAATTCTTTATATATATCGTTAATAGTATAGAAAATACCATAAGAAAAAATTTAGATGATGAGGCCCACTTGATAGATAATAATAATTTTTATTGATTGAGGCCCATTTTTAGGGTATGGGGCGCAATTAAACTATATGAGGCCCACTTATGGTGTAATATTACATGAATGAGGCCCACTTAAATGATACGAGGCGCACTTTAACACTAAGTTGAGGCGCACCTTAACACAAATATTATAATAATAAAAATAAGGATATTTTTGCAGTAATCTAATTTATTTCTCTATATTTTTATTAAATTAGTCTATATTATGTTTTTTTGTCAACATGTATATTTAAATATTGCCTATTCTTTAGCAAAAACATATTAATATAAATAGTTATAATAAAAGCCAAAACTACTTTTAAATTTTATTATTAGAGACATTTTATTTTATAGCGGGGCGTATTATAAAAAATAAGCAGGGCGCCATTGTTTTACATTTAACCTTCCCCCAATGTGTCAAAGCCACCCTGCGCCCTGCTTTGTATTACAAGAATTTTGTGTTTATGACTTTTTAGATTATCATAAATTGGGTATAAAACTTGAAACCGATTAATTAAATTATACAAAATTTTATATTAAATCACATTTCTATTACAACTTTAGAAGAATGCGCCAAAAACTATTAATTTGTTGAAAATATTATAGTATAAGGCTGCTATATATTATTTGCATTGACAGCGACTATGTACACAAAAATATTTTCAATTTCTAATCTTTTTAAAGGAATTTATAGAAATATAATGACTAACTTGATGCGATGTTTAAGTAATATATAAAGTCATAATTAAATCATTTATTAAGTCATATATTAAGTCATAATCAAGTCATATATTAAGTCATAATCAAGTCATATATTAAGTCATAATTATAATATACATACATTACCATATATTTTGTTATCAATGCTTGTTAATTGTAGCCTTTCGGGTACACGTCAGTCCAACCACAAAGGAAGTCCTGGATGAGTTGGGGGGCTATCATCTTCAATTGCGCGGTAAGGTGGAGCTCAAGGGGAAGGGGCTAGTAGATTCCTTTTGGCTAACGGGGAAGGATGGTTTTGATAAACGCTTACCAACCCCGCCACCTATAACCGAGTAAGTGAAGTTAATAACTAAACAAAACCCATGTTATATTCACATAATAAAGTTATTTTAGAGTAAACTACCATTTAAAAGAGTATGTCTGGTCTAATGTTTTCTCGTAAGTTTGTCCTCAATTTAGACTATGTAATTTACGAGTTGGTGTATATTAATATTATACATCAATTGAAATGTGTCTCACTTAAATTATATTAAATTAAAAATTATGTCCGATGTACGTTCCTTGCGAAGCGGAGCGGAACTTTTTATGCAAAAATAACGTAATTTGTTTGCAACAAATATTCAACATATTTGAAATTAAATGGTAAATTAATATTAATCTACAATATTGGTGGTATATTTGCCATCACAAATTCTGTTAATAAGCCACCCAGCAAAACGAAAGTTGATAAAAGATACAAAATATTTTAGTTACTAAATTTTTATAACTTGTAACATCTTTTTTTACTATATTTAACAACTTTTTTCAAATAATGAATAACTTTATGTAAATGTTCAGTATCTTCGAAAAAACGTTCTGTAAATAACTAGCAACTTTTAGTATTTTTATAATTATTTTCCACATAATAACAACTTTATACATAAGTCGATAGGAATAAAAAATGAATTGTTCCATATTATATAATTTATTAGGTAAATAATTGAGTAAATAGTATCTTAAAAAATATGAATATTAAGTAATATAAAACTATATGTATAAAAGTTTAAGTAGCACTACTACTTAATTAGTGAACAGTGTAAACAGTATGTAGAAAATATACATATTAAGTAATATAAAACTACATCTATAAAAATGTACGTAGCTCTGCTACTTAATTAGTGAGCAGCGTAAACTAAAAAGCGTATTTTAATATAATGCATAAAAGGCATTACTAAAATGCTATTACAATTTTTCAACAAAAACAAATTCTATTGTTCCAAAAACAAAGTATATAGTAGGATTATTGTGAATTATTATATGCAGTTATTTCCAATAGAATGCAAAATAAATTAAAACAATTGATCTTTAATGTAAGAGTTAGAGATTATGTTTGATGACAAGCTTTCTCCATGAAGAAGATGCCTTTTCAAAATTTTCTTGGAGGACTGAATGTCGGAGAAGTCACAAAATGGGCCCATAAACTTTTGGGAAGCTTAGATCCAGCAGGTAGTTAATTCCTAGCATCGGACTCGCTTGGGACTTTCAATAGTTCAGATCACCTATCCACAACGGTCATATTTGCTCCTGCCAAAAGAGCTGTGGCCCAGGACTGTTGAAGTCAGTGCCATCACCCTGGAAATAAGAAATTAAAAGATTTTTAATAGTTTTTAGATAGAAGATTTTGCTAAGGAAAATACACATATTAATAGATGCAACCTGTTTCTATTCGCTTTGATAAAATAAATATTTTAATCAGAATAATGTAAATATAAAAAAGTACTACTCCCATAGTAGTAATTGAATAATTAATCAAATCGATACAGATATTTTAATGTAATGTGCAAAAATGAATGAGTTGCAGTCTGTATTACATAACTAACTCTTCTCACATTATACTCACAATCCACTTCCCTGGAAATAATGCATCAAAATAATTCCTCACTCACCATTGACTGTTGTCTCGAAGAAGACTGGCCCAACTAAACCACTGGAGGAAAGGCCACTCCATACGAGTACAATCAAACCAGATTGATTTAGCTGCTGGTTGTAATATTAAATGTGGTTCGACCATACCATAATAAACGCAGTTATGTCGATTTACATCGCCAGACAATTTAAATTACGATTCATCACTCCAACCAATACTGTCCAAAATATCGGGCGTCTTTGGTACCTGACTGAGAAAGATCTCGCAGAACTGCATACGGCGGTCCGGATCGTCTTCCATTAACCCATATTATGTCAGACGTGGGATGCATGGTTTCAGTTCTAGTGAATGCTTAATACGTCGTAAGCTGCGCCTCTCAATATCCAGATCCAGATCCAGCGAAGCTTGCCTTGCTGATGTTGAAGGTGTTTTGTAGTCATAACAGTTGATGGTCGGCCACTGCGTGGAGCAGCTGCAACTGATCCTGTGACATCAAATTTGTCGGGTAATTTATAAATTGCTGCCGTTGAGGTGGAGGTGTTGGAAAATAGTCAGCCCAAGTGCTAATTACCGCTACAGATTTACGTGTTCTTCTATACTTTTTCAAAATATTATTTCGCTCTTCAAAAGACCTATGCATTACTTCTAACCAAATAGCTGTATTCTGCCCTACGAGTATTTTTACAAAATCTTTTGGGAAAGAAATAAAATGATTACAAAATACGGAATACAAATTGATTTTCTTCTGTACTGTATATAATAGTATGAGAACTTTTGCCCTACGCTGTATACTCATATGTGTGTCATATTTATGTACCTCCTCCCTGGTTGACTGTATATCGAAAAATGTTACGAACACGAAATTTGGCATGAATATACTAAATTTAAGGATACATCTTTTGGTGTCAGTCATGTCAAAATTGGCCTATATCGTCAGCAAATTTTTTTTAATTAATGAATTGATCAACTATTGACTTTCAGGGCAGGTCACATGTTTACAAATGTTAAAATTTAACGTTTAAGGAAAAATCTGAAAGCCAACTCCTCTCCAAAAACAAGTGCTTCAAAATCAAAGATCTGAAGATAATCCTCTACAAAAAATCTTTAATCAACTAACAATGTTCAAATTTGAAAACAGGTTGTCCGTAGACTTTTGCATGGTACCATATGTTGCAAAATTCAGCACTGTCGATGCATGAGAACTATGGCTTTTTCGTATATTAAACTAATCAATGAGAATAATTATTTCAAAAAGAACTGTACTCATAGATCAATGAATACGATCAAAAGGCACCATATATACTTACACCTTCTATTACTCTAAACAGTGAGCAAGCAAACTTTGATGTTCTTCGCTGGAAAACATTCAGTGATTGCAGCTATCGGCAACCAACTGCTTTTTCCAACATCATGGACATTATTGCAAACCGTTTTGTCATTGTATGGAACATTTGTTTGTCGTTGAAATTCATCAAGTAACTAAATAGAACAAATTTTAATGAAATAACACAGTAACAAAAAACAGTATACTGGCTAAATTAATTAAGGAAGATAACGTTAAATTATCTTTACTAAATACGGTAGGGTCAAATATTCCTAAATAAATTGGTATTGTTAAACTATACTATGTAAAAATATAACCGAATAATAAATCATGCCATGCGGTTTTTATACACAAAACATCAACAATAGATTATGGTAAAAACGGTCTATTATACAAACATCATTAACCACGGCGGGAGTGGTGTACCTAATCGAATTTTATTATTAATTCATCCTTAACAGAGACAAGGTTATTATTATTTTCTCAGGACCGATTTCTATTTGGTTCGAACCAAATTTGAATTTATTTTTATTCGGTCTGGATAAATCCTGTCCAAGATCACATTTTTATCTTGTTAATTCTGATCCGATCATGTTAGAAAAAGTACATGAGATAAATTTTCGAATTAATCTATAAATTTGTATATACACTTATCTTGCGTTATCTTACGTTATCTTGCACAAATAGTTAGAAAAAATTATACATATTTTGCAGTAGTAATTTCAGAATATAAAAATTGATGGATAGAACACTCGGGAAAGTATATAAAGATATTTATATTATTTATATTATACAGGTTTATACAGAGAAATTGTATTTTCGATGAAATATGCACAATTTCAAGGCTTGTTTTGAACAATATACGAATGCATATTAAATACATAATAAACGTGCTTATCACATGTTTTCTATGTGATTACGACCGTTAAAAATATGCTAGTAAATATTTAGATGTGCTGATAATTTGGAAAAAAAACTATAATTCGAAACTGTTACACATTATACTATTAAATTTAAATACGAAACAATGCCTAATATTATTGTAGATTTTTTTAAGTATATTATTTATTTACTTCATTATTTTCATAAACTTCTAAAATATCCCAGTTTATATAAATATTTTTTTTGTCAGTAACTAATCCTAAAACTGTGATTTTCAACTGATTTAATTTAATATATCCAATAAAGTTTTATGTTCTTCGTAGGAAACGGTAGAAATCCGTCTAAACAAAGAATGATGACAATAAATCACTCACGCTCTGAATATTATAATTCTAGAGATTTAGTTAGTAACCATTTTTTGTAAACGATTAATGGAACACAATTGCGCCAATATATATAAACAGCAATTATCAATTTAAGTGACTAATTTTAATCTATTCCTTTGAACAATAGATTTTTTTGTTTTAGCAGTGGTTTAATTTGTAAATAATTTAAAATACCAATTAGTATTAGTTAATATGAAATATTAAATTTTATATCAAATTATTATAATATATCATTGAATTAACTAAGTTATAATAGATTAATTTATTACAATTTTATAAGAGTATATTTAAAATGAATATTTGGCGCAGAAATATGTTAAATACAGTTTGCTATCTCTATTCTATTTCTTATCTCCGTAGAAGTCATAAGTCTTTACTAAAGAGTTATTATAAAAATTTTGAAACTTTAAGTAACTATTAATACTTTTTTAAGCTATTAAAAGTTTAAAACTATTTATAAAAAGTTGGTAAACTTTACTAACTTTTAAACTATGAGAATATTAATAAATATTTAATTGTTAATTTTTGCTATCTTTTCCTAATAACCAAACACTTAGTAACTTTTTACAACTTTCATTTTGCCGGGGCAATAGACCATAAAAGAAAACAAAAAATAAATATATTAATTTACTAATTATTTCCAAAACATTTTTTTGTCAAAAATATTAGTATAGGAAGGGTCGATTCTGACTCACCATTTGACCTTTGACCATGACACTCGACAATTGTTTTCTACAAGCCTAACTATAAGTGTACGTCTTTTCTTAAGTTAACTAGTAGAGTTTCGCAATAGAAGCGTGCTGGACTTATAACTCAGATGTCATTGGATCGAAACCACTCTCTGCTAAAAAATAAAAAAAAATTAAGCTCTAACCATATCTGGGTCCATTTAGTCGGAATTCTTATCGAAATCAACCTGATCACACAATATATGACCATATTGCATCATATTTTGGGGAAAAATCAATAATTGTACTTGAATGATCGATTAATATTATTAGACTATCTCTGTTCAATCTTTAAGTAGAAAACTCAAGCTTAGTGAACTAGACTTAGTCAGAATCCTCATTAAAATCATCCTGATCGTGCAATATTTGGTCATAATGCATCGCAATGGTAAAAACAATATAAAAATTTGAAAATGTTATACTACTTACTAAAAAAATATTTAAGTAGTATATACAATTTGTCTTATGTTGATGAGTAATCATACTAAGTTTGGTTGTCATAAGTTATAAATATAAAAAGTTATAGGGTAAAAACAAAAGTGACTATAATTTAAATATATGTACAATGTATATCCATAAAATAAATAGGATTTTTTAATTTTTTTTCAACTCCGTCAAATTTTAACCGATTTTCAAAAATTACCACTGACTCATAGCTATTACAAAGGTCTATTTATTTAATTTCATTTTATTATGTAAAAATATGTTTTAATAAGGTTGTAGTCTCCTAACTTTTTTAATATTTAATTTTTAAATCGAAACTTATCTTTTATAACTCTGTCAAACTTCAACCAAATTCCCAAGAAATGGGTACACTTTTAGCTTTTCCGAAGGTCTATCCATTTAATTTTACTATAAAAATAAAAATAAATGATTTAATCAGCTGTAAATCACTAACTTCGTCAAATTTCATCCGATTTTCAAAAAATTGGCATTGACTTATAGCTATTCCGAATGTTTATTTATTTAATTTAAATTTTACTATATAAATAAATCATATTTATTTATAATGTAATTAAAAACAATTTTTAAATTTTATACTACTTACAAAACAATTGTAGTACAAATGATTTGTCTTTTATGTTGGGGAGTCATTATACTAAGTTTGGTTGTCGTAAGTTGTAAACATCGAAATTTATAGACTAAAAACAAATGTGACGTCACGAATAAAGTAATTTTTTGACAAAAATTAAAAAATGGTCTAAAATTAATATATATAATTAAATGATAATTTTATAATGTAATTAAACACTAATTAAATGTTTACGGTTATATACTACTTACAAATATTTGTAAGTAGATTAAAAATATTTATCTTACATTTGTGAGTTTTCATACCAACTTTAGTTGTCATAGGTTACTACCCTAAAAAGTTATAACCAATGAAAGATTTGGGATCACTTACGATCCTTAATGATCCTGATTGAGAAACAAAATAAAAAATAGGGGATGAGGCGTATCGTCAAAGATCCAAATGTCATTGTCAAAGGTCAAGTAGTGAGTCAGAATATACCCTTCCTATACTACTAATATATATTATAAAACTAATTGGAATACATATCAAACAATTATAAATAATTAAAAACTTCAAAATATTAAAGTACATAATCATAATCTATTAAATATTGAAGTTCGAATATACAAAATGATACATGTTATTACTTACCTATTATATAATATGTGTGATATACTCGAATAATGATAATAGATGTGTAAATAACCTAAAACTTGAATTATTAAATATTGAAAAATTCGATTATAACAATTAATTTCAATGAACAAATTATTGTTTTAATTGTCATGTTTAAATATATTTTAATTCTAAAAAATTCTATTCATTTAAATTGTTCATGTACTGCCTTTTGTTTAATTTAATATCGTCAAATGTTATAAAAAGTATATTACATATGTAGTATGCTTTTTTGACAACAGAATAGCGTATAAATAAATATAATACTTATAATATATAAATATTTAATTATCACAGAAGGCCAGTCTATGCTTTCAGTATTATCAATATTAATACTATCTATTTGTATTTTAATGTATGTTTGATACATCGATTTATTTAATGTAATAATGCTTTTATTTATCTACAGAGGAGATAACCACGGGTAAGTAGTTAAATTGTTGTAATTTAAATGTTTGGTGTTAAATTACATATATATTTTTTGATTATTTTATATTATTGATCTAGATTGGAATAGAAGAGCATAGAAGAAAATATTGGAAAATCGAAAATCGTATTGCATATAATAGGCTAACAGCGGGAAGACATAAGATTAATTTTGGAATCAGCATATTTTAAAAACTGTAAAATAAAAATTGTATCAATAAATCAGTATCATTGATATGATATGATCACATATGTTAATAATTGTCTGCACATGATAAATTTCAGGATTAAGGTGGTCACAGATTTTTACAGCCAGAGAAATACAAAGGGACTACTAATAAACTTATTAGGATATATAGCATAGTTAAACGACTAAAGAAAGCTTCGGGCTACCACCAAACCTGCCCAGCTTTTTTTTCTGTGGTAGGGGCGATTCCTATTTGAACCCCCCTTCCCCTTCTATTTTCTCTTTTTTCTCTTGGGGAAGTTTGGTTGCTGCCCGCTGATTTTTAGGAATGAATGAATTAATTATATTTTATTACATATATTTTCTACATCATTTAAATTATAAAATGTAATTAATTAATTCAATTAATTGTACTTAACCAATTGCCTTTAATTAAAATAAACAGTCTCGTTGTTCTAACGGAAAAAATAATGAAAATACTAGTTTTATATTTAATAATATTATAAAATTAATTAATAAACATTATTTTATTGTAAATACACATTAATATATTCTATAAAATATACAATATTGTAGACTTAATTCAACATACTCATTCAATATCTTCCTAGAAGACAACATTTTTATGTTCTACAAAGTATAGCCTAATAAAATTGTAAGATATTTATATTATAATTTAATCAGGAAAATGTCGAAACTAGAGCTCCAATGTAGACCAAACAAACGATTTTAAATATTCTGCTGCCTCTTCAATTCCAAAAAATGCTGTTCCTTTCACATCCAAAATACCACATCTTATAATTAAAAATTCTGTCCCTTCAACCCAAAATAAAAACCTTTAGGAAAAAGCAGTTAGGTAACGGTCTCGTTTTAATTATTAGGTATATCTTTCTATAAGTTACGCGAACTATATAAATTATTCTTTTATTATACTATAATTATTTTTATTTTTTTCAAAAGAACATCAGCCGTCATAGTTATTTTTTTAAATTCTTACTGTTTGTTACAAAGGAATAATATTAAAAAGTTATTATTTGTTGTAAATTAGTAAGTTTGTAATTAGATAACCGAAACAAAATGTACAGATGCATGGAGATGTAATTAATAAAACAGGTCGTTTTCTGAAACATGAAACGGGAATGACAACAAAGTATTAATTTTATTATATTTCCCATTTTCAGTTTGGCGTCTTTAATGAACCTTGAAAAGATCGTTAATGTAGCCGATCGACAGAAAGCGATTTCTTCAACAATAACAGATCACACGGAAATTTCACAATTAGAATGCGACCAGCCCAAAGAGAAAATAGATCACAAACAAGAAAATTGTAATCCGGAAAATGTGTCCAAAAAAAGGATTGAATTTCGAGAAAATACAACTATTCAAATCGACCATACCAGCGTATCCTCAAAGGGATTGAGCACCAACGGAACCTCAGATAAAAAGAATGTGTCCAACATTAAAGGGACAACTATAAAAACAACTAGTACATCTCCTGAAAATCATGAAAATCATCTTGCAAATCATTCTGGCAAAGAACGAATAAATTCCACGCCTTCCTTCAATGGGGATCTTCCGACAGTTGTGAAATAAATGTTATTTAGACAATCTAGATTTCAACGATAAATTTTACACAAGGTCTCAAGTTAGCTATCGAAAAACCTTTTTTTTTAATATAACAAGAATTGCTTTATAATTAAAATAGTACTTACATTTGTGAAATTTGATAAATTTGTGACATATTCTGAAATATTCTTTTAGAGTTCAAACATTGTAAATATTTTTTCCTGAGTAAAAGCCAGGATATTAGTAGAATAATTATTTTGTACTCATACGATCCAGTGTATAATATAAATATTTTTAAGCGATACTTTTTAAATTATAATATTAATTGGCACTATACTTTCGTTTAAAAGTATATTTAAATAATCTTTGTTTTATTACAAAATATTACAATTTTTTTATTCTAGAATAAGTTTTTAATATAGCAACATTGTAGGTGTGTATTACATATATAGCATAGCTAAAGTGATTTGAATGATTTTACTACTATTATATGATCTGAGTTAAAGGCCAGCTTTTACGACCACAAAATCAATTTTAAACGCACAGTTTATGAAACAACATTGTTTAATTTTTTTATTTTGTATTATATAGCCTATGAATGATACAAAATATGGCACCGATACACGTTGTATTTTCAAATTCCAATTTTTTAAACTGTGTTATGCATACTTATATGAGCTGTATCCTTCTTCAGTATAGTACATAGAACATACTATAAGCCTGAAAAACTGACTGTTAGAATATAGTATTTATTAGTAATTTCTCATTCTGAATAGTTTGACTTTCTTTCATTTTGCAACAAAAATGTGTAACTAGTGTTAATGATCACAATAGAATATTAATTAACCCACCTAGATGCAAATTGCCTATATTTTGTATTATAAAATATTAGCATATATTATTGTTATTATCGTATTATAACAAACAATAAATCACTTTGTAACACAAACATGCAAAAGCACTTAATTTTTACAAAATTATATTTATCACAGCACTCTATTACTCATTGTATCTAGCAGTAGTGTATAAGAAGATTAACAATTTCATACAATTCAGAAAATTACTATATTTTCAAAAAATTTAAATCACTTTTTTTTATTTGAGTCATTCAGATTAGTTTGAGTCGTATTACACCATGCATTTTTGTTCGACACCAAAACTGCAGAAAAATGAGTTAAGAAACAAAAATTTACTTACACACAATTGAGCCTTAAATGTATTTTCTACATACATGCCTGGATTTTTCATTTATTCTCTTAATCAATTTATGTTGTTCGATAAAGCCACGAAGTAGGACCCCGCCGATATCCGTATTTTGTTTTTAAAAGAAAAAAATTGGAATAGTTTTAAATATATGTAAGTATTCTGTGTAGTAGAAGTAGTGATGAATGTGTAAATAGATTTCAAAAATTATTAAATTTGTGATTTTAATAAGGATGCACATAATTTACCTTCAATAATATTAACTTTTGATTATTTAATGTGGAAGATAAAGAATTGTTTATTATTATTTTTAATATAGTTGTCATGGCTGTTGTGTAATATTTTTTCAATGGGGGTCTGTTTTACCATACTAAAAAAAATTCATTTGACACGCACTATAGGCCTAATACCATAATGATAGCTGCAGAATACTGAAACAAAATTATATTACAACTAATAGGAAAAATAAGAACAAAGTAAAGTAAAGTAAAATATAATCGCGTAATATTGTTTGATTTTCACAATGTAATAATAAATGACCGGTTCTAGAAAGTATTTGTGTCAACAAACATCAAATAAATCAAATTAAGACAAATATAAAACAACAAATCCGAGCACTCCTTATACATAATGCAATAAGCCTATAGAACATGTTAAGATTGTAGGTCATGCTTGTGGAAAATGCCATATAGCCAGAATTACAAACACGTAAACCAAGGACAGACCAAACTGTAATGAAAGAAACATAATGTCAGTTGTTGTTATGGTTCTATGCTTAGAACCTTCAGCGGCTTTTATCACGTGCAACATACACACTTCAAATAACAAACAGCTAAACTTCTTGAGGGTAGAGGAAAATGTAAGCTTCATTGTGCTATTATGTTAAATGTCATGAGAAAATTTCATTTTAGAAGTGATGTTTCCATTATATTTGAACCATTGATTGTTATATAGTTAGTAAATGTAATGACAATGCAAGGACGCCCGCTGTCATATATATACTCACTATATAAATATACCCTAACCCTAACCCTGCACGCTATATTAAAACTACAATCTTAAAAGTAAATAATATATTTTTGTACTTGAAAATGAACTTTTGATATATATGAAACGGGCTGACTTTCTTGTAAATCTGTGGACGTCCTTAATTGTAATGTCCATTAGTATTGGAAGTACCAGTACGGCATATAATGCCAAAAATCATGTAAATATAATCAGAAATATAACTTTTTGGAAAGATAGCAGATTAGAATAGAATTTACAGATTTAATTTTAATAATTTTTCCCTACAAGGTGTAATAAAGCGATTGATTAAAAAAACTGAAAACATTTTAGGGTAAAGTTTAGTGAAAATAGATATAACAGTTAGGCCTAATACAAGTTTTATATAAATTAAAATAGAGATTATCTGTTAAACACAGCAAAAAATACATTTATTACCAAAAAACTGTACTTTGTATTTTAAAAATTAGAAAAATAATTAGAAATGACATGTATTATTGTAAACTTGTATCAGTTATAAAATTTACCCACGAGAATGGACATTTGTATATTTTCCTATTTATTAAAATATTACAATTTAAATAAATAGAATTAATCTGGTTTTGAATATAATCATTATTATAATTGAAAGTATATAGTTACTATGTTTAATTAAATGTATACAATTTGAAGGATAGAACTGAAATAAAAAGATTTTTTCAGAATTATAAAGAATACGTGACTATAGTGAATAAGCTGCAATGATATCATTAGAAGAATCTTCATTTACGTGACTATAGACATTTTATAAACATAGGTTCTTTAATGGCATGTGTAAAATGATTAATAAAATATAATAAATATTTAATAATGTTATCATTAATATATTTATCAATTATGTTCGGATGATTTATAGCAAAAATATTTACATTTTTAATAATACGCTTTTTATTGAAACCACGTTTATTGAAGCCAACTTTATTAAAAATAACAGAGGATCTAAAGGCGAAATGAAAAAGATTCATGCAAACATTGAAAGATTTTAAAGATATAAAAGATTTTGTAGTGAATATTCATAGTAAATATCTTCAAAGTTGTTGTAGTTATCAAAATTATGGTCAATTTTTATGTTAATCCTTTTAATAAAAGACGTAGGCCCCTACATCAATATCCAGAAAAGTATAGTTAGAATTAGAATTTATTAGTTTTAAAGTTAAGAATAAATTTTGTCACTACCTTGTAAACTATTGCACTGTACTGTTGACTAACAAAATAATAATAACAAAAAATAATAGGTATTATAAAAATAAACCGGACAGGTATGGAATCAATATGAACATCATTTCGGACACGAAATCTATAATGTATGCTCTTAATCTTGAGCCTTATACGCGCGATGCACAAACAACAATGAGAGGTATATGCATTTCAGTGGTGTTGACATTTTCAAGCAGCTAGTGCAAGGTGTACGGTATGTGTAAACATACTTTTCATTGCCTCTTTACACATGCAGTATAGTAACGGTGTGTCTAAAGCAGGTTTTTATGTTGCTAAGTGCACTGGAGAAGTGATTTTGATTTTCAAATACATACAACAAGGTCTGAAGAATCCAAAAAAAAAAATTTTTAAATCGATTAGTGAATTTTTTTGAAAAATCAATATTTGAATAATATATACTACTTTTTATTAAAATCTAAGTAATCAGTTTTATCATTTTTTATAATGTTGTATTAGTCGGCTAAAATTACTATAAATGGTACTATTAAAATGTACTAACCTTTCAAATATTTCAAGAATACTTGCTAATGTCATATTATATACATAGTACATAATTAATATGATGCATATTACTCATACGAGAACAATATTATAATACATATATATATATATATATATATATATGATAGCTACTGTATATTTTTAGTAAACATCCTTTAATATGAAAACTATACTTAGTAATAATATAATTCTACATATATATACCAACACATTTCAATCGGGTCTGTGAGGGAATAAAGCTCGGGTGGAGGTCTGAGTACAAGATCTTTGAGTACAAAATGTTTGAGTACAAGATCATCATTGAAGGGTGAACAACATTGTCGAAGTATTTGAATGCACCTTTTACTTTTCCTTCCTTAAAGAATATCCAGAAGCATTCATGTAGGGACCCCATTGTTCTTGGTTGGCTATTTTCATCAAGTTGGTTTTTGTATACGTTACACCAAGTATATGGATGTTATACCAGCCAGAATATTGCACACTTTTAGATCTGTACCAATTGTAAATTTGTGATCAAATTTGTAAAGACCAAGTTTCCCCCATATGCTTTTGACATTTGAGTAGTTCTCCTAAACTGATGGCACTATACCAATAATAAATATTCTTTTTACTTCAAAGTCTTTGAGTTATAGTTTTTTTGAATAAATACTATCAGTAATCGAAGACTTGGACGTCACATGCACAACTTTAAGAACCCACCGCCACCTTCGATTCAACATTTGATGATAATGTCATTTAGATTCTCATACTGTCTTTCATGAATGATTTTATTGTAAAATATATCCATATCAGTACAAAAAACTAAACCTCTGTCTCCGTGATCGACTACTTCGTCTCTCTATTTTAGTTTAAAAGGTATCGTTTTAACACTGAAGTAATTATCGGAAATGCCAGTCGTCATGTTGGCTAACAATGTTGTCTGCGAACAGGCGGGGTAATCCACATCTAATAGATGACAAACATTTAGGACACAATTTTCGAGTTATAGAAATAGTAGTCAGAGTAGACTTGATGATTGTTGCCTGAGCAATCGCAAACATGTTGCACTTGCAACCACACTCAACCACAGATCTTGTTTTTGGTCGAGTATTTTCCAAAAATGAATGGTCAAAAAGGTCAATTCCTGCAATAACATTTTCACCTTAATCTTTACGCAAAAGATACGCTCGACAAGTACCACATATAGCTTTTGGCAGTCTTTCATCGTGAACATCGTAACCACTGAAAACATGTATTTGGATTAAATTAAACATAATATGCAGCATTAATTCACATTTCCATTGCCTTTCTCATACATATCAAGCACACATGTTCCCTGTTTTATTCACGCGTTTTCATTCTAAAATATTAAATTGCTATCACACTAAGTACACATAAGAAATATTATGTATAATCACAAAGAAGCGCAAATCTATAATATAATATAAAATTATTGTATAAATAAAGACCTACATATTATATTCAACGCAAAATTAAAGAAATTACTGACTTTTGCAGAATGAAATGATAATATCTTAATGAATCAGAATAAATTATATAATTGAAGTTAGAATAACGTTTTGTATGTGATGTTATGATGATATGTAGTATATATGCATATATAAGTATAATTAAATTAAATTACTTATATTTATTGTTTTTCATATTGAAGATGTTTACTAATATACAGTTGCACATACATATACATGTTCTCATATAAGTAGTATAATAATATATACCATCAGAAAGTATTCTTGAAAGTTTTGAAAGGTATAATATGTATTGTACATTTCAATAGTACTATATAATGATTTCATCCGAAGGAATAATTCAACATTATGAAAAATATAAATAATTACTCAGACTTTCCAAAAAAGTAGTATACATTATTCAAATATTGATTTTTCAAAATTTCACTGATCAACTGAAAATCTGATAGATGACTTATCACCCCTTACAGAAACCAATACTGAACACCCTACCCTCCGGAACCAAAACCAAAATTCCCTACTCCAATTTAAGAGAAATGAATTTGTAGCCAATCAAATCGAGTATTTGTTTTTTAGTTGCTATATCATTCTATGGATGAATTTAGAAATGTCAAGGTTATTTCTTAATAATACAAGGTCGATGAGTTATATCGAAGGTCGATAAGAATATATAGTTATTGATTTTTCCGAATAGGACGCATTGCACCCATCTGATGCCTGAAAAGGTTGATTTCATTAGGAATTCCAAATAAATCAAGTATAGGGAGTATGACTGTGATTATTACAAATTATTTTGAAATTATTTCGGACTTCTAATCCGGAGGTTGTGGGTTTCCCCCTTAAGAACTGGAAGGTTGTTGAAATGCCTTATGGTCATACAGCTCGATGAAAGGGAACTCCACGTTGTGGCCTTGACGTGGCAAGGGGGCTTTCTCACTAACACAGGCTCTGGAACCGAATGCTTCGGCGGCATAAATGGGAACCCCACTGCCTTGTGGGTTAAGCCTTTTTAGGCAAAGGCTAGGAGAAAGGATACTCTGATTCTAAATCCGGAGTACATGGAGCTCGTTTAACCTCTTCAGGAAAATCCATCTAGGAGAAGGAAAACTCTGATTTCAAACCTCCCTGCGCGGGGCTGCAGCAGCACTTGTATCTGAAGTTGGCGGAAGAGCCGAACCATGGTCAACGGTGGCTTCAGAAAAGCAGGGGCTAGTCAGCCATCCTGATTTTAGGCCCCTGTACTGCGCTGCAGAAAGAACGGGCCCTACTGCAG
>JAUZND010055042.1:0-18922 GCA_034780555.1 Coelogynopora nodosa | reverse complement strand
ATATTATATCAATATGACGTAACTTTTTTTTAGGAGTAGCCACAACAAAATAAGTAACACTTTTGGAATCAGCATCACTGAATTAGTCAATAAACATGTAAAAATCAAGATAAACAAAAAATTGTTACGCTGTGTTATATATAAAAATGACTATTCTCCCTGAAAAAATCAAGCATTGTCACGTTATAAATAACCCCCGCAAAAAAGAATGTCACCATTTCCAAACCACTACTTACAATTTTTCAATAATATTTGAAAATGTCAAATACTATTAAATTATATTGCAAAACACAACTTGTTGCGTATATTTTAAATATTTGAAATTATAATAAATGTACGAAGTAATTTAGCCTGCAATATTTATTTTAACACTCCTAAAACATTATCAAAGAATATAAATATGACATTTACTAAATTAACGAAAAATGTAATGATCTTTTTAGTGCTATGCTTCCTCTACAGTTTGTCATGCATATAGTCACGATACTACAAAAGCTTTTTTAAGTGTGACGTTATTTAAGGATAGCCCCTCGGTATGTATACTTTAAATAACACCTTATTATATTTTGTTAAGTTAATTATAGTAGGCCCTACATATAAATATTGATTTATTTTAATAATATAATTTAATAAACTGAAACAAATATTTGACTCTAAAATGTACATACTTAGTTCTCATCGCACAAACTATCAACAGATTTCCGTACTACATTTGATTAGGAAGTGTTTCATTAGTTAAACAACGTTTTCAATAGGCACCAGGTTGCCATGTTTGATCATTGATGATGATGTGAGATTCAACAGAACTTTTTGGCCTGTGTGCAGCTATTACAACTCCGTTGAAAATGATGAGTATTTTGCCTACATGAACAATTTTCTCATTGGTGCATTGGATTTTTGTCTTGATATTTGTCTCAGGAAGTTTATTTTTAGATGAATTTTCGTGAATAGGTGTTACAAGAAAAATTTGTAATTACTAAAAATTGTTAGTAAAATATGCGGGTGTGATTTATAATATAATATAATTATATTTATAATATATAATTTGACTTCTACAAGTACTAGAACGTTTTTGATTTTATTGGTTCTCTTCAATAGTACGCGTATGTTTAGTTATAAATGTACTTGATAATAATTTAAATAGTTGGATTATTAAAACGAAAACTTTTCATCGAAATTATAATAATAAGCATTACGTTACATATTTCTTCAAACATTTATAATCATAACTTCTCAAATCCTGAAATTAAATGTTTAGTTACAAATGAAATATAATTTATACATGTCTTTAACCGGTGATATTTTTTTTCAAACAAAGATCTTATCTATTTATTCTGCTTGATAAAATAGTGCTTTCCGTGACATATTTGTCAAATATATTTATATTTTGCTAAAAAATGTGTAACATAATATAACAGCTATTTTAATTATTATTAAGTACATATATAACTATACATACGGTGTACTGAAGAGTTGCAATAATATCGAAATCGCTTTAGTTACATGATAAGTACTAATGAATAGGAACATTTGTTTCAATTTCCTACTTTATTAATTTAGTTTCGCTTGTTTATTTATATTTATAGCCGAAAATAACGAAGTAAATTGTTACTATTTTTATACTTTTCCTAATTATTGTCATGTGCGATATATTAAATATATTCATTATCATTGAATTAAATTTATTGTATTTTAAATGTTGATATTTAAAAGTATTCTATTTAGCACAGCCGCGTACAGCTTATACAGTATTTAATTGTATTTACGTATTTTTGAAATGTTATGCACTTCTATTATTTATGTTAGGTGTTAGCAATCCGGCAACCGGATTAATAACTCTAATGTTAGAAGACCGACAACTTTAAAATTTATATGTATAATACAAACTATTTAAAAAAAATATTCTTATGTATATACATATATATAATGATTCATATATGATGAATATAGAATATACTTTGAATATTTTAGTATAGACTATAGTATGTATATTTTTGTTATTACTAATTAGTAAAATATATATATATATATGTGATTTATACATGATATGTGACAAATATCATTATTATATTTATCATTGATTCATTCACATTATATTTGTAAAATAAATATTAAAAATTTTTTTTTATTATATTTATCAGGTTATTATATTTTCCAGTTGCTGGATTGCTAACCACTTTGATTATTTATATCATAACCATTATTATGCAGACACTGTGGAGCCCTTTCTGACATCACATGGCCATGCATGGGGCTTGTAAAAAAACAGACTTAAATTTTATATATAATTATATTAATTAACAAGAAGAACATAATATCAGGGTCTAGGCACAAAAATAATTACAGATGTATTGACACAATATAATAAATACTTGAAAAGTAAAACTGGTAAAAAGAGAATCTATAATTTTACAAAAAATAAAAACAGAGAATAATAAATTTGCATGAACAAAACTGGCTTATCTAAAAGTACAAATGTCAAAAGTCCAAATTTTTTATTATAAAGAATTCACAATTTACATAAAATTACTGAAGATCATTTGGTGATTTTCATTCTGACTCATAAATTTGTGGACAATGTCAATAGACTATAGAGTTATAGACATCAGTAAGTTGACATACAATAAAATAGCAAGTAAATTGAACCACTCCTGGGTCATTCTTAAGCAAAACCATGTCTAATGTTCTTGTCAACAAAAAAATCTTTCTGCAGTCACTGAAGTGGATGGATTTGTAAGGAGTAGATGATAAATAATGTACTTCTCTGATAAATTAAATGAATGATGCACAATTTTCAAACAAGTTATAATGTCAGAGAAACAGATGTTTCCAGTATCTTTCATGATAATTAAATTTCAAAAATAGGTAATTAAAGCCTTTAATGTACTCACATTAATATCATCAGAAGACATCACAAGAGAATTGAAGTTCATAGAATACATGCCAGACTAGATTGCTTTAATGAAAAGAGACTTTGAATAAGCATATATTGTATAGCTGGGTTGGTTGAAGTGGTTTTCAATAGAGCTAATCACTGTGTCAAGAGCCTTAAATAAAGTCTTCTATTGTGATCACAGGCCATCAATGGATATTCTCCTGCAACAGAACCAATTTTGATTTTGGCAGGAGCACATCTCTTTTTATTAGACAACAATGTTTTGTCTGCATATTTGCTTTGGTTTTTTCAATTAGCAGCTGTCTCATATTGTCATATTTATATAGAAAAACATCTATTTCTTCTGCAATATTGTGGCATTCTGAGAGTTAATGTTCCTGAAATCTTTCTTAGGCTTTTATCCAATTTGAAAATCTAACTGTGGGAAATGCATTTTTCTTACTTTTCACAAATTTTGGCTTTGAATTGGTGTGATTTTTGTCACATGAAATACAGAAGACATGATCATAGTAAAAAATATTGAATTCTGTAAACCAATTCAGCTAGAAGTCAGATATAGGCTTAAAAGACACATTTGTGAAACTAAAGACTGTTTGATCACATTGAAAAGGTTAACTGTGATGGAGGTGCATTGACACTATTCCCTAAAGCTGAGAAGACCAGTTGATCAAGTTGAGAAGTTGACTGTGATGAAGACAAGTTGATGCTAAGAAGACCAGTTGTTCAAGTTGACTTTGATGGAGTCACATTGACACTGTTCCCTGAACCTGAGAAGACCAGTTGATCAAGTTGAGTATTTGACTGCAATGGAGATGTGTTGACACTTTTACCTGAGAACGATTATTACCTCCCTTCTGAAGAAATCATACCTTGACAAAAAGATATAAAATATCATCTTACTTTTTTATATAAATTGATTAAAGGCATAGTTTTACAATACAATGACTGAATGATTTCTTCAAAGAGCACTTACTCCTCAGTCCTTGCCAGTCTGTATATCAAAATTTTTCAACAGAAATAGCTTTAATTCACCTTCACAACAATTTATCACATGCTCATGATAGAGGCCAGCTGTTGTTAGTCCTCTTCTTGTATCTCAGTGCTGCCTTTGATACAGTTGACCATATTTTTTTACTAAATAGGCTTCATATTTGTTTCAAAATCAATAACTCTGTTTTGGTCTGGCTTGAGTGACTTATACCTTCATGTTCATGGTAGTACTCAGGATATTAGGGTTGGCACTTCCATATCTATACTTATTGACCTTTATTTTGTGGTGTCCCTCAGGGATCTATCTATCTGATATCAACTCATACAGTGTTAACCATACAATATATGTGGATGATACATCCTATATGTCTCCTTTGATATTGATAGCACAACGGAAAATAAAATTGTCATATTAGATACACAAAACAAATTAAAATCTTGCATTCTTCATCAACTCATGCTATGGTGCAGCTTTGGTCTAGGCACACTTGTTGCCTTTTTCAACCAAAATACCCATTGCATGCACATGCATCTTCTTTTAGGATTGCTGCTCCTCACTTGTGGAATAACCATTCTGAACATTGTCACAATGAGGATAGCCTTCCTAAGTTCAGGAAACTTTTTAAAACCTTTTTATTTTCAGTAATATTTTTATTCCTATTTTTAATCTATTTAACTATTTTTTTCTTCTCCCTTCTATTGTACTCTGTACAGATAATGTGTATTATTATCATTATTATAAAACTTATAAAATGTTTCACCTTATACCATGACATAACAACATTCAAAATTGACTTTCTGCATTAAATTTTACAATATTGTTTTTTAAAAAGTTTAACAAAAATTAATGAAATATCAACCACATCTTTTCTTATCGTTTTAGTATTTTAATTGATATTTTGTTTCTTAATTGTATAAATACTATTGATGATAATGTAACCAAATCCACACTTAGAATTAATATTAGTTTTCTCTATTTTATTGTATATTAAATTATACTTGTGTGATTATCAAACTAGAAAAGTTGGATTATAATATTATTCATTTTGTTGTAGATGGGTTCATTTGGTGAAGTCCTTGACAATACAAAACAAGCACGAGAATTTGCCTTACTTGGAAACTATGAGACTTCTCTGACTTACTACACAGGAGTACTTGCACAGCTGACAAGAATTATAAGTCAGATCAAAGATCCAGCTTCTAGGCAACAATGGCAGCAGGTAAAAATAAAGGAGTTGTATTATTGAATCTGATACTTACCAAATGAATGCTTTTATTTTCAGTTGTACATCTCACATATATATATTTTGATTATCTTAAAAAAGTAAACTGTTTTAAGTGCCACTAAATCACAGTAAAACATTTAATTGTATTCAGTATATAATTCTTGTACAATCAAATAATGTTTTTTTGTAATTTGAAGTGTTTATTAATATTTTTTATGTTACAAAAATTATGCTGCCAAGCACGAATTTTTAGTGAGCTCTTTTTTAATAACAAATAATGTGTACGAAAATATTGTCACTAATGAATACTTTTCATTGCAACTATGATATCTTACAATTTTTTTAAAGATTTAAATATATTATAATTTTATTTAGTGGGAACATAAATAGTTCCTAATCATAATGGTCTACAATAAGTAGTCTATCTATTGGGTTGGAAAATATCTTGATAGTAAAAATATGTTAAATGTTTTATTGTATTTTTAAATAGACAACTATATATTATTCTAAAATTATTTGTCAAATTAAAAAATATATTTACTTAGGTATTCATCAATAAAAACATATTTACAATTTCTTTTGGGAAATTTATACACAATTTTTTTATAATGTATTTTCAATTTATGAAAGATATGCACACGTTAATATTGCGGTGTTGTCCCTGCCACACAACGCTAGGCACGTCAGGAGGTTGGGCAGGAGTGCGACTCAGTAAAGGAGATCACCAACACCCTGGCCAGCTTTAAAACCTCCAACGACGCCGCCAACTATCACCAGCCACAGTTGGGGAGGCACCATCCACGCTACGAGGAGCCCACCCGGGACAACGACGTCTGGTCACCGCCGCCCCCAGCGGAACCGTCGAGACAGCCGCACATCCCACCACCGGTTGGCGGGCCCAGTGCGGTGCCGGGAAATGGACCCCAGGTGTGTGGCGTGGACAAGGTTATTAGTGTTAATCAGGGTGGCTGGGAATAGATTTTTGAAATTTAGTTATATCACTTGAATATACTTTAATTGAAGTTTTTTACAGAAGTTTTTCTAAAAATATATTGGGAAAATTGTTCATAGTAAATTACATTTAACTGAAATCAATAATAAAGAACTTTTTACGATGTGAATTAAATTTTTTTCTAAAATGAACTAAATTTGCCCACCTTAAAGTTAAGACCAGTTGGTGATAAAGTCTTAATACTAAAATATAAAAACCTCTTTCTCATTGTGTTATTTTGTTTTTAAATCTCCCACTTTCTAAAATATAAATCTCTTTCTATTATATGTGATCCGATTGTCCAAAATGAATAGGAGCTCCATTATCATGGACATAGTACAAAAATATAGGCTGCCCTTACTATATCTATTTAATGTAATTGCGTGTAACTATTGAAAGCCTTTTACTTGTTCTATGTTTTCGTCGTTCCATATTTTGCTATTCATACAGGTCCGCGGTGGGGGCAACAAGCCCGGCGTCAACACCCCAGGCAAGAAGGTGGGCGGTGCCAATGTTCGCCGACCCGTAGGCGGTGCCGGTGCGGCCAAGGGGGGTCATCAGGCGGGTGGGGCGGCACGACAGAAGGGGGGACATGCAGGGCCAGAGAAGAAGGCGGCCAAGGAGAGGCCCAAGTATGAGGGGGCGGGGTGCGATACGGAGCTGGTGGAAATGCTGGAGCGGGACATTATTCAGGTAGGTTCTGCATGTCAACTTGTCATCGACATCATTACTACGAATAAGTAATTATTAAAATACATACATGCAGTACACGCGTTCCGTCCTACTCACTAGTGGTTAAAAATATAGTTTGTAGAAAAACATAGGCAGATCTTTAGTAAGTATAAGGACTTTTTACATAAGATAAAGATACTAATACTTATTGATATTTGCAGAAATAAAGGTTTTTATTTCGTAATTTTAATTGTATAATTATGGCATTTCATAGCCTGTAATATATTCTTCCGACCGCTGTGTAGACCACCACCCGTTGAAGTCTTAAGTTTATAAGTTGTTTGACATAAACTAATTTTATCAAATTCTATTATAGTGCCATTGATAAATTTTCTGTTCTTAAAGATATATGAACAATTTTTCTGCAAATTTAATTTTTTTAGTCACTGAGTGAGTTCTTATTTTGGTTTAGCCATTTCACATATAAAAAATAACACAGTGTGTCTACTGACCCTAGAAATCCTCGAATGCAAAAAGTGCTCCTGGAAATCTTGGATATCCTTGAAATAACCTGGAATTGTATTATGAAAATGTATATTTTTATATGCATTTTAAATGTTTCAAGTAGTTTTATTTAATGTCTGCTAAGCATAACTATTATGGTTGCGGAGATATTGGCACTTCTGGCATGTTCAGCTATCATTAAGCCATTAATAATTTGTACCCCCCCCCTGGAAAAACAAACTTCCTATCATCCGATTAAGCCTCTTCCGGAAACTCTGGAATTTGATATTCGGTTTTCAGTAGATACCCTGGAATAAATAAAAATGTTTTACTCACTACGCTCACCACTAACTCGCAGAATTGAAAAAACTGTAAAGGTATGGTTGTTTTGATTGATGATATATAGCGAAAATTAATATATTATACATGTTTAACTATTTAACTATTCTTTTTGCTCTACAGCCTATACCCGTCTATTGACTAGTAGACAATTTTTAAATTGAATAGTGTGTGAACTTGTTTGACTTGTTGTTGCAATCGAAAATGTTATATATACATATTTTTTATATCATGTTTGCTGAAAAGTTCAAATTAATTTTAGCGTACTATGTTTATATTTTGGAACATTACAAATGGTATGTATTAAATTCTGCAACGTATAAACGTAATGAAGACTGTCACTTTCGTATCCTAATACGTACAATTTACACTAATTGTGAATAATAAATTAATTATTTGTATTGTCGTTCCTTTTATATATATTTATATATAAATATAGAATACAATAGAATATTAAAAAAAACTGTTCCAAAATATGTATCGATCGAACGCATGAAATTTTTTTCTTCAGCGTAATCCCAACGTGCGCTGGACCGACATAGCGGATCTGGATGATGCCAAACGGTTGTTGAAGGAGGCCGTCGTGTTGCCTATGATTATGCCCAACTTCTTCAAAGGGATTCGCCGCCCGTGGAAGGTAGGCGTTGTGGTACCTGCTAGACTATCAATTAGTATTGGTTTGGTCTGGGATCGGGGATTACTGGACCCTTTTCAGGTGTTTGACGATGGACCTTGTTGAGGCACATTTTTCAATTTTGATATGCATCAAAGATTTACGTAACTAAAATTAGAAAAAATTGCAATAATAACTCCCCTTCCCCTATTTTTT
This sequence comes from Coelogynopora nodosa, assembly GCA_034780555.1. Classification (NCBI taxonomy): domain Eukaryota; kingdom Metazoa; phylum Platyhelminthes; order Proseriata; family Coelogynoporidae; genus Coelogynopora; species Coelogynopora nodosa. Next base: position 10,475 of record JAUZND010055042.1, on the reverse strand, counting down.
ACTGCACACGATTGAGGAGTTCTATAACCGAAATATTTATTTGATAAATACGCTTTTTTATTTCAATATAAGCCATTTACCATGACTTCGTTATATATAAAAGAATGTGAATCATTTAAAGGAAATACTGGTTCCTCCCCTCCTAGTGCTCTGAAATAGTAAAATAGCAGCTCAAACTAAAACGCTATTACTTGCATTAACTGAATTTGCTATTGTATTATATTAACAGTAGTAAGAAGATTGTGAACACCACCCCCACCCCCCCCCCCCCCCCTCTTTGGCAGGGCATCCTAATGGTGGGTCCACCAGGAACCGGGAAGACCCTCCTCGCCAAGGCGGTGGCCACCGAATGCAACACAACATTCTTCAACGTTAGTAGCTCGGGTTTGACTAGCAAGTGGCGCGGTGAGTCTGAGAAGCTGGTCCGTCTGCTCTTCGACATGGCGAGATTCTATGCGCCGAGCACCATCTTTGTTGATGAGATTGACGCCATCTGTTCGAAGCGCGGGGGGGATTCGGAGAATGAGGCTAGTAGACGGGTCAAGTCAGAGTTCCTTGTGCAGATGGATGGTGGGTAGTGGAGTTTACTGTATAAGGAGATCGTATATAATTAATGTTGATAGTTAAATCAATATCGGTGGTTAAGAACGAAAGTCAAGAGTTTTCAAATAATTTACAACTAGCATCTTTTGTTAAGTTCATGTAACTTAATATTTTTTTAAATTGATATTTGTCTTAGACGTATATGTAAGCCGTATATCAAGCAATGGTAATAAGATTTGCTTGTCTCCATCTTTACAAATACACTAATGCAATTAATATTGAATACTATTTTACTGTCAGTTGTTATAATCACCCTAATTTAATTAAAAATTGAAATTCATTTCAGGACAAGTTTTTATGTATTATACTACTTATGTCGAATTTATTTGTTTGATTTACTTATAAAAATAGTAAGTGTATATTTTTTGCATGTGACCAATTTGATTAATATTATACTATAAAGATTGAATTTGTCTTGCCTAGAGCTATCATCTCTAGCTAAATTTCAATTATTGTATCTGAAAATTGGATAAATTGATAAATGATTTGTTGAAAAAAAGTATATTAATTTTTATAAATGAAGACTATACTGTGTATAACATGTTCTCGGTGATTTGAATGAGTTCCCATTCAAAATTAACATGCACGTATATATTTTATTCCTCTTGGTCTGGACAGGTGTGGCAGGGGTAACAGGACAGGACGATGACCCAACCAAATCGGTGATGGTTCTCGCCGCCACCAACTTCCCTTGGGACCTCGATGAGGCGCTCAAACGACGACTGGAGAAAAGGATCTACATCGCTCTCCCCTCCAGTAAGATGTTCCACGGGTCGGAGAAACTACTTTGCGTCCTAAACTCGCACTTTGCTGGTGGTTGTTTTGTGGCATCAACTCTGATTATAACTCTGCTAATGGCGCTAAGAAATGTTAACTATAGACCGACATGGGCGTGAATTTTAACTGAACCATTATTAACTCACTATTTGAGGTGCAGGGGTTTGACATAACTACTGAACAAGTAGTTGGGTGGGTTAACAAGACTTGCAGTTGCAACTATGGCTGGAAAGCGGTTCAGTTATATTATCCTAATTAGGGTAATTCAATTTCTTGTTTGGTTCAGTTCTTTGGAGTGACTATTTGGTATGTATATAATTATGTATGTAAATCAATTGGTATTCCTTATTTTACTACAATATCAATCCTAAGGCATGACTAAAATTTGTTTAACAAACCGTGTTTTTTGCGTTGAGTGAGAAATAGTTACAGACAGCATAAAGTATATCAAGTTTATGAATGAACATATATTTTTAACACGATTGACAAAAGATAACGACTACATATTTCCTGTAGATATAATTGAAAGCCAATTTCTAACATTTTAGCTGTTAATGTTATTTAAAGTAGTACCATTTTATTTGTAAAGCCTATCCAATCTGCGCGCTAAAAGTGTTTTTATTGCATAGCTTTACTATATTCTTATTTGGATTAACATCAATGTTTTTCATTGATATTTGATCTTTAACAGACTCACCATAGTCGATTATTAAATAGTTGTTGATTTTTTAGTAGTTAATATTTTACTTAACGTGGTCAAATAGGATTTATTCGTTAATCTAAAAATATGTAATGACGCATGTCTGACTTAAAAATACTGCCAATTCTGATCCTGCCTTTGTAAATATATCTACCATGCCAATTTATTTTGATGAAAAAACTTAGGTGTCATACTATACAAGCCGGGGTGGGGGCAGTCAAATTGACCTTTTCTTTATCAACTCTTTTTCAATTTAGTATATTATTATTATGTATTATTTCAATGGAGTTCTAAATATTTTTATTTTCTATATTATGTTTTCTTAATATGTTTTTTTAGCCACAAAGATGAGATACTTATAATGCTTTAGATAACTGAAAAGAACCGTTTTTAGTCTATTTTTGATCACTATAACAGTTAAAGGTTTTGTTAATTTTTTGTTTATCGTTACGGTTAGCTGACAATTACTATTATGATGACAATAGTTACTATTGTCATCATAATAGTTGTCAGCTAACCGTAACAATATTTAACAATAGTTACTATTGTCATTATAATAGTTGTCAGCTAACCGTAACGATAAAAAAAAAATTAACAAAACCTTTATAAGGATCTAACTGACGAATGAAGGTTACAGTCTATAAAAGCTTTTTGATAAAGACTATTTTTAGCTAATTGTGAGTCACGTTTTACATCATAAAGATTTCCAGTATATTCTACGAAAATATATGGAGTCGAAAGTGCTTCAAGAATTATACAGATTTTGAAAATTGGTTCGTCTAAGGTTAATATTATGCTTACACAACATAATGTAAGTATCTCGTCAACAATGTTTTTGCAACATCACTGCCTTCTAACGCGTCATCAATCGACCCATCTCACTCCCCCCATCAGTAGAGGGAAGGAAAACCCTGCTCGACATCAACCTGCGCGATGTCCCTCTGGACCCGGATGTCAACACGGAGGCGATTGCGATGCAGATGGAGGGCTACTCGGGCGCCGACATCACCAACGTGTGCCGGTAGGTTCTGCCCACGGCCTGCTCTTCTCTTCTTTGCGTTTCACTGTTTCAGTATCTGTGTAGTATTCATTGTTTGGTCACCTGGAAATCCTGGAAAGGTTATGCAATTTTATTGGGTGTCCTGAAAAATCCCGCATACCAATTTTCATAAAATTTATGTTAATTAGTTTTTAATGATTATGTCAGTCTTAATGTTTAAAATTCAGATTGAAATTCGTTTCTTGAAAGTGTAGGGAAAGGTTTCAAATTTGTTTGTAAAGAATCCGCAACCTCCGCCCCCCCCCCTCGTCCCTTAACACACAGTGACGCCTCGTTCATGTCGATGCGCCGCATGATCAGCGGCCTCTCGGTGGACCAGATCAAGGGCCTCAACTCCGCCGAGCTCAATCAGCCCACCACCATGAGCGACTTCGAGGAGGCGCTCACCCGCGTTTCCAAGACCGTCTCCGCCAGCCAGATCGAGCAGTACGATACCTGGATGGCGGAGTTCAAGTCCGTCTAGACTGCGTGTGTGTGTGTGTACTGTACTAACACTTACTGCGGCGGGTGGGCGAAGTGTTTTGGTCGCCCGCCCGTTCAGACGACTATGTCGTGCCATCCCCGCCCCGCTAACCCCCTGCTGCTGCCGTTGTTGTTGTTGAATGAGGCGTCACATAAGTTTGCGCCTACGGAGGTACGCTTTCACCGCCTCGGGATCCTCCGTCTGTCAGGGAAATTGTGTACAGTTGAAGGGTGTCGAGCAATTGGAGAGAGAAATTGCACTCAAATATACCGGAAATTTAAGTTGATTATTTACGTTCTTAGCTAATTTCAATTGTGAAATGATTACTTATAATTTTGGTTTTTATGGTTATAAAAGTAGTAATTTATTAGGCCTCGATAACGAGATATATAATCCGCTTTTTGGTTGAAATATATCAATTGTTTTTCATATTGGCTAATACTTTTTAGCAGGATTAAATTAACTTTAAGTTAAACAAACCAATATGAATTTATAAAAATACATTATGTTATAATCATATAAACAAGTATCAAATTTGTATGTATTATTATAAATGATGTTATTATTTATTATACATATTTAATTTATAATATATAGAATTGTAATTACCTTGTTTTTGCTCTACACCCTTCAATGTATAAATATTTTAAAATGTTAGCTTTTAGATTTAAATGAAATTTATAACAATTATTTTGACCTGCCAAATTTCATTATTCATATTTTTGATAACATTATCTTTTGAAATCAGTTTTCTCTGTAAAAGGTATATTTAAATGTTACCATAAGGAAATAATGTTATCTTTAGATTCAAATACTTTCTTTTCGAATTTAAAACATGGCATAAGTTCATTTTTAAATGTTAACAATTTCCCAAATAAGGTGTTTAGAAGGCCTGCATGTTGAGTTTATCTTTTTTTTCTTCTGAATATGATATCTTTAGTTTTTGACGTTCTAGATTTTTGGTTTTACATTTTGTTAATTATCATTGTCTTTAAATCAAGATAAATCAGAATTGTTCCTAATTCTGGAGAGACCCATGTGCTTTGTGCTTTGTAGGCACAAAGCATTCATATTACCCCCCGTGATTTTTAAACTGTTCTGAAACTCAAGCTATTGCCTAAAACACCTTATTTCAATACTAAATGAGTTTGTGCATTCTATGGTTAATTTGATAAAAACATATTTCCATATAACTGCAACAATGTGTTGTGTGAATAATATACTGTATTGATATATCGGACTGCAAAGCTTGACATTAATCTTTGATTTTTTTCATAAAGATCCCCACTCGTTTTTCAATTAAGATGTCCATTGTTGATTGAAATGAACTCAACCGCTTCTAACTTTTGACTAATCATATATATTAATTCGAATATCTGTTAGAATGTATATCTGTATTTCAAACAGAGTCTGTATTGTTTACATCTGAGTCAGACTCAATAATTCATGTGATATATTATGTAATTTGTAATCAGGATTTGCCACCAATCATCTCGCTGTACATTGAGTCAATGTGATATATTTGATTATAATCGGCATTTCCAATCGATTGTCTTGTTCTTCATTGTTTTATTTTCAAGAAAAATGGCGTATAGATTGTTTGAAACGTTTCATATTTACAGTAGCGAAAAAATTAATATTTCTTTATTTTATGCCAATGCCCATGTAATATTTCAAAGTAATTTAGTTTTTGATTGAACTATATAATGTATGATTATTTTTTTTACTCAGTGGCTAAAATACTTTTATCTAACTAAAAAATATAACATCGAATATTTTTACGTATCAGAAAAAATTGTAGAATTATTAAACTATTTTATCCCCCCCTGGGTTTTCATACCTGCCGATGATATTAGTAGTTAAACTTGCAATATAAGTAGAAAAAATAAGTTCATCGTAAATTATATTCATATAACTTGAATAATAACATTTATTAAAATAACCAGCAATTTAAATAATACTCAAATAGCCTTTATACTACTTATAGTTTATTTATATAAGTAGTATAATTATAAAACATTAACAAATATTAATATAGATATTGTGTCCTGGAATAAGATGCAAAAAGAATCAAGTCAATTGGTTGCATTTATCAAAAGTTATAGCATGTATGGTTATTTTTCTTACTGGAGTTTATGACAGAATCAAGTTATATAAATGATACTAATTAATTACTTTTTTGAAAATAAAAATAGCTCGACAAGTCAAGAAAGAATTTACATATAAATTTCAGTTTAATCGGATGATATGAAATTTGTTTTTCCAGGGGGGGGTGTAAAATACCCTCCTCGTAGCAAACCCTACAAAATATGTCTACGTTCGAAGGTTAATTATCAAAACATATTTAATGCGATGGAACAAATGTTTCGCGAACCGTTAAATTGGTCATTTTTTTAGAAAATAACATTTTATACACAAAATTTATGAAACAACAATAAAGTTTTCCTTATCTCACGAAATTCAAATAACATATTGACAGCACACTTTATGACTGACAATGCGAACCGTTGTAATTAATGTTCGGTAAATTTATCAATTAGGCGAACTGACATAGCCTACATCGTTTAACTCGCTTCATGAAGATTGGAAGTCTTTTAGGGCTGTCCGTAACTAAACTTTCTTTCTGTTTCATTTTCCATTGTCTTTGATTCTTCTTTATACTGATGTAATTTTTTTATCATCGTCTCTTATAACTGAACTTCCAGCTTTTGCAACTCTGTACACCGTTCTTTGTCTCGTTTTTTTTTCTTTGTCCCGTTTCGTTATCTACAATATACAAATGAATCCATTCAGCAATTACACAATCATTCGTGTTAATGACAAATGAACTGACTAAAATAATTACTAGGCTAAATACATTTTAGTTGCCAGAAAAACACCAAGAAAGGAAAAAAACAAATTATACCAAATCTTATATTTATAACCAGTAATTGTTTACCTTAGATTGAATTACGTTTTTCAAAATCGGCGTGGACTGGCTATTGTTAATCTGACGTTCATCTGCATTTCCGTGAAAAAGCAAAAAAACGCCGATTTAATACATTTTAATGGAAGCACCGATTCAACAAATGAAGTGGTGGCTAACTACACGTGCCTATAGACACTTTTATATTTTAAGTATGTAGCTATAGGTCTTTATATTAATTATATGTCTTTTTATTCGATTGAACTTTTTATACCTGCGCATTTTATATGAACTGATACATTATTAGATTTATTTTTTGTATCGATATTGAATTATGTCATTCAAATCTTTACTGGTGATGCCGTGGATCTGTGTTGGAAAGAAGGTATTACTGTCTACGTACGAAGGGTTAAGACACAAAACTGCATGCTGACCAGACAATAGTACTAACTTGCTGCTTTGATGTTTTACTACTACCACGAAGTATTATAAATAAACTTGTTGTATTAAATGTGTTTCTTGTTCTATTTCACGGTAACCTACAACAATCATATTGCGCACTCTGTTTTGATTTGTAACAAGTTATTTATTTGCTGATAGAAGTAATTACTATTTTCATGGGTTTGAACAAAGCCAAATTCACTTTTAAGAATTGTTTTGAAAATCTTAAATAGCTTATTTTATATAATTAATATCGTCGAGGGATTTTATGTATGATTTATTTTTCGAATAATTAAAGTAGCATTTAAACCAGTACAGCCATATGCTTCAAAATAAAAAAGTATTAATAGATATGATAAAATAAACATTTTTATATTCTAGTTATAAGTACAATAATTTTTTTTAACTTATACATATACTAAATATTGTTGTTTGTTTTCATGTAATATATTTTTAACGTACTTTTAGCTTGCATAATATGCACCATACATATTTTAAATAAAAAATAAAATATTTATTGTTTCAATATAAATTAATAATTGTGTAGTATTAAGTTAAAATACATTAACGAAAGTTAGGACGCTATTTCTTCTTTTACTTCTGGAAGGCCGAGGCTAATTTCCAGTTGAAGTAGACGGGGAAGATCTGCCCAAGTTTTCAGACATGTTAAGCATTCTTCAAGCGTTGGATGCAGTTGGATCATAAGAGTTTTTGAACTAATAGTGCAGTGACTGCTGTGTTCTACCGCTTCAGAAGATGTAAATAGAACGCAAAAGCAAGTCTGGCACGAATACATTTCTTGGAGACCAATTGGTTGCATAAAGCTGTGAATACACTCTGGTCGGCGTGGACACAAATGCATCATTAGATCCGTCAAGCTTCGAAAGATTTCTAGACACTTAGAGCACATAAGTTGCTCTGGACGCTCCGGCAACAGTGTGTTTACGTAAATATCAACTGTCCAACGTTCGAGAGCAAGCCTGAGTTCAGGAATTGTAAGGCGTACAAACGTAAACGCGGAGGCTGGACAAGATCGCATGTGATCCATACAGCTTTCAGTATTTACGAATAAGCATCGACAGTCATTACAGAGGAGAATCAATTCAACGTCTCTGGGTGTTATTAGTTGTCCTGCCATGCATGGGTGATACAGAAATTCAGTTATATTTTCTTGCAACATACCACACGAAGAACAACCGACTGTTAGGGCTAGAAAACCACCAGCCTCTGGGTCATTAAAGTTTTTTTTGTTGAGATTATATTCATAGCAGTGGCGACCAATTACAAACTGGTAGCATGCGCGTTGAAATAAATCTGTTTCAAATCCGATTGAATACGCTTTATCTGGTTTTTTGCAGTATTTTACATGTTCATCAAACTGATCTTCATCCAACATAACATATTTACAAACATTACACATGCAAAGATTTTTCGTGATTTCAGCTTTCATTAGTGAATATAAATAACAGGAATGTAATAGATAACTTATCTCATTTTTAAACCTATTGCCACATTTTAAACATTTGCATAAATGTTTCCAGTCCGTATCATGATATTCACTTTCTATCTTCACTCTCCTCACCCAATTAATATAAAATTCGAAATGATTTCTGTATGTCAAATGTATGGTGTCATCAGGAACAAGTTCTGCACATTTGTGGCATGAATAATCACCTTCGTCAAATAAAAGTCTGTCGCATGTTTGACAGCATAATGCCTGAGTATCACCAAGGTGAAATTTAGATGTAAAGAATTTCTCCCAACAGAAGTGGTTTATAAATGTTTGAACTGTTGAAAAGACTATGCAACACCTAGTGCATCGAAATTGTGAAAAAACATATGGAGCAAAATCTTCAAACGTTGACGTTATCTTGTGGAGTTTTAGTTCTACTGGCGGAGGTGGAGCCTCTTCAACATCCTTTTTACCTTTTTTAGGAGAATTCTTTTTATTCGGAGAATTTTTATCCTTTTTTGGAGAAGCTTTTTCATCAGGAGATTTATCTTTCTTAGGTGATCCTTTCTTGTCTTTTACAGGTGATTCTTTTTTGTCTTTTACAGGTGATTCTTTTTTGTCTTTTACAGGTGATTCTTTTTTTGCCTTTTTTGGAGGCATTATAAGTATTTAAAAAATTAGTCCTTCAAATAAACCTTTATACAACCATAAAATTAAAAGTGTGAATTTTAAAGTTTGTAAATCGATTAATTGTCAATGGTTTATTGTTTTCAAAATTTACATTTGGTTATTATAAACTATAGATATCGATACTATATTAAAATCATGTAGATCAGATAAATAAATGAATCAATTGACTAAGTAAAACAAATCCGATATTTATGGTTAAAATACACAATAATAGTTTAAATATATTTGAATTATTTTTTCGAATGTATGTATAGAAAGTAAAATTAAAGTATGACAGTAAAATTAAAGTATATTATAAAAATATTATGCACAATAATATATTTGAGCGAATGCATGAGTTGTAAATTCGCTAATACATATAAAAACAATGTTATGCATAATTAATATATTATAGAAAGAATTATCACATAATTGCACTTCGCATAAAATAATTTATGTTGCTTAAGTTTAATTAGTTTTATTACAACTGTTTTAAGATTAATTAGTTTGCAACTGTTTCCGCCAAAAGATTGACTTTATCACAATTAATTACATTAATTAAAAATCATATAATGGGCTGGCAACATATTGCACAATTACACGGGCAATTCAGTTAGGTAACCAAAATTATTTTCACTGAAAAGCACAAATGGAGAAAGTACAAAACTTTTTTTCATTTGTGCTGATGAACAAAAATAATCTGTTTCACAAAATAGATATATCAATCAGATCTGCTGAAAATATTATCTAATAATAATGTATAATTAAAATTTAGTTATTTACTACTATAACCATGGAAAGACCTTAAAAATAACCTTGAATGACACAAAATACCTGGAAAAACATGGAATAACACAAAATACATTGAAAAACCTGGAATGACTTGAAAAACCTGAAATATATGGGTATTTCAGTGTTTTTAAATGTTATATAAGTGATTTTAAATGAAAGTTTACGTGATTTGCCAATTACTAAAAACTCCTACTAACAGCTGTTTATGGATATACTTTCTGTCAATCTCAAAATGTATCGTGATCTGAAAGCTAAGATCCAAGTAAATCCGGATGCTCCTGCACTTTTAGATACACTACTAGGTACTTGCGATTTACACAATATTATATGTAGTATACTTTTCAGGCTGGTCGCAATGCTACTAATTGGAGAATCAACAGTTATTTACGTAATATCTATTATTTCCTAAAGGATTGTCCTGCTCGACGTGCTGTGCAATACACAGAATCCACTGTTTCTTCATTGTTTCCTTTGAAGTTATGCACAGTAAGATGAGTGGAAAAGTAGTAGGGAATAGGGACCTTAAATCCACCCCCCCCTCCGCCCACGCATTTTTTTATGACACCCCACCGTGACCTTGATGACTCATTTCTAAAAATAGATTATGACTCC
>JAUZND010055031.1:0-18924 GCA_034780555.1 Coelogynopora nodosa | reverse complement strand
AGGGCACTATGGAAGGTTTCCTTTTTTGAGGAGGCACGTGCCTCATGTGCCTCAATTCTGGGTACGGCACTGACACACATTATATTATATGTTACACACTTTATTATTACGGTATATACATTTCATAGCTATAAAATTATATATAGTGCTTCAGTACATTGATGAATAATTTTGTCTACCATATATTAAATTGAAAACAATTGCATGAAGACTCTAGTGCTGCACGAATATATGATCCCTTACATAAAATATTGAGTTTTTAACTCGATAACTCGATCCCATACTTGTCAAGAATCGTCATGTAACAAATAACTGTATTATGAAAATAATTTCTCAATTGCTGAACACACCGCAACAAAAATGCATAATTTTAAAACAATCGCAAAATCGATCAAACGTTAAGCTCACTGCAATGCCACACAAATCCGACCACAAAACAGCCGTTCTTGTAATGTGGCGCGCGGAATATATAAGGAATATATAATCAATGGTTATTCTTGGATGCATTCATACGACAATTATAATGTTCTATATTCTTTGTATATTACCTAATAGTAAATTTAACTCAGTATAAACTTGAAAATAACACATTCCCAATAACGTGACATATGTATATAAATATATTAAAAATTATAATAATTATAAAAGGTTCTCTAACTTGACTTGTTGCAACCACTAACGGTTTTACAAAATAATATTTCCCTTACAAAGTTTGAGAACAAATTTAAAATTTAACCAATTGTTTAAATGATATTTTATTTATGTTAGTAACAAGTTTAATTTCCCGCTCTGTAATCTGGTAAACCTCCCCTTTTTCTACCATTTTCTACATTACAAGAGTATGAAAAGCAAAAATTTTATGTTGAAATTATTATTGTAAATATATCATCTCTTGATGCAGATTCTCAGTGTGTTATTTATTGGTATACATTACTTTTACAGGCCCGACGGAAGGTTTTCGAAAGTGCCAAAGTGGGGGGGCCTCCGATAACAGTGGGGGGCCCTAGCAATATGTACCATACTGACCAAAAACTCAATATAAATGACATATATGTTATGCACATATGTATTTATTTGTTTAATATTAAATTTTTGGAGTAAATAACATCGAGGATATGAGTTTTCACTGCATATATTGAAGATAAAAAAGAGGATAAATAAGAGAATATTGATCGGCGGCCTTTCTCTTTTTGGAATATATAAAACACAATTATGTATGAAGCAATGCGAATTGTTAAATTCTGCAATTATTATGAAATGGTTGTAATCTTATATAGTTTAACAGTGTCCATACTATAGTATGCATATGATGTATGTATGACTTTGTGAATAAAACTGACCTTATACGTTACAGTCTGATATTACTATATAAGAATTCATATCGAAGTGGGGGGGCCCAAACATAAATAATGCAAACAGTGAGGGGGCCCGGCCCCCCCTGCTCCGCCGTCCCTGTAATATACAGTGAAACCTGCTAAATACGTATACCTTGGGATCAGATGAATTATACGTAATAAATGAACCTACTTATTAACTGATATTCATATATATAGGTACACTTAAAGAAGTCAAAACAAAGTCATTATATCCTTATATGCATATTATTCTTATATTATATATACCATTTCATTTAATTAGCCTGATAATAGTGGAAACAGGGTACATACAGTTAGTTGAAAAATATACCTTAAATATGCATATAATGTCTACAATGCCTGCACATTATTTGTATAAATATTTATAGATAACACTTTTAGTTAATAAGTTTGTGTGATGCTACACATTAAATGGGTAAGTATATATTTCTTAGACCAACAAGACCTACTTATTAACCAGTATATGTATTAGGTTATACGTAATAAACAAACTATTTATATAGTGCAGTTATATACAAATAAAACGGGACCACCCAAAGTATACATTATATGCGGACCTACATATTAAGCATATACATATTAAGTGGGTTTCACTGTAGTATAATGAAAATAGATAGACTAGCAGACTAGTTATGAGTCAGTGCTTATTTTTTTTTAAATCGGTTGAAATTTGACAGAGTTGTAGACATTTTACCATTGTGATATTATTTTGGCCATATATTGCACGATGATTTTAATTAGGATTCCGACGTTCACTCGGCTTGATTTTGCTACTTACAGATTGATCTAAATGAAATCATTATGTGTGTGTGTTTTCTAATAATTTTAATGGTCTACTACATGGTTCATTTAAAATATATGTTATATTTTCTTCCATGTTAGATATAATTTATTTTATTTCTTGATGTTTAGATTGTATTTTTCTGATACTATTTGCTTATACAAAACGTACAATTTGAATAATATTTAAAATGTTATATTTTAATATGTCGTTTTGCACAAATAATTTATTATTCTCATAAATGATTTATTATTCTCATAAATGATTTATTATTCTTATAAATAAAAGAGTTTTTTAAATTGTATATGGTCCCTTGCACTGTCTGTTTCTTTCTATGTCTTAATTAATTCTGATTAAACATATAAGTGAATTTTCACTAAATTATCATGAAATGTAATCATTGTGTATGTGTTTTCTATTAATTTCGATGGTCTACAACATGGTTCATTTACAACAAATGTTATATGTTCTTACATGTTAAGCACAATTTTCTTATTTTTATGTTTTTATATGCTAAAAACAAAAAAATATGTCACAAATGGCATCATTTTTCGTCGAAAATTTTAAAAACGGTCTAGAATATTTATAATTAACTAATAAGATTATAATGTAATTAGACGCTATTTAAATTTTTAAGGTTATATACTACTTACAACATTTTTAAAGTAGTTTAACATTATTTCTCTTATATTTGTGAATCATCATACCTACTTTGGTTGTCATAGGTTACTACCCTAAAAAGATATACCCAATGAAAGATTTTTTTGTATTTATGATCCATAATAATCTGGATCGTAAAATAATAATAATAATTTAGTGCGAAAATTCAAAATCATTTTACTTTTGTGGGGGGTAGGAGGAGATATATGTCTATTTATAGACATGAGTCATTATCTATTTATAAGTGTGGGCGAATCGACTTCCTATACTACTTCCATTATAAAAGTAGTAAATTTAACCGCATGGATCCACATTTCAGTCCATTATATTCAGGGTATTATATAATCGCATTTTTTTGTTGTTGTAAAATTCTGGTTTATCATAGAAGAAAATTGTAAGAATTTATTTTTATACACATTTTTTATTGATCCAGATGAGTCTTTGATTCAAAATATTAGAATCAACACGCCTCAGCTCACAAAGAAAGCTTTTGAGATTGCTCTTTCCAAGAAGTTTGATTCATTACATGAAGTGAGTATAGTGTCATTAACATATTATTAAAGTATTCATTAATTGATATTAAATTATAGGTCATATATTAATATAATATTATATATTTGTATATATATTTTTTTAAATGACACAACATTCAATTGACAGATGTCAAAACAATTGTGTTTGTGTTTTCCATTGTAAAATCCATTTGTTTCCATTCAAACTGTTGCAGATTTTTTTAAAGTAGTAGATAAATGAGAGTAACTAATGTTACTTTTAATGAATCTCCACCATTTGTAATCTAAGAACATAATTGATGTATTGTATTCTAATATATTATTGTCATTTAGTTGATATTACTAATTAAATTATAAGTAAATTAGTAAAATATAATAAATAGAGTTGTTAATGTAGAATTATGTTTGGTTCCTAATTAATATAGAATTGTTAATTTTTCTTATTTAAAAGTTGAAAAATAATGTGTGTTAGTGAAGTTAACTCATTTCTTTTTGCATAACCAAACCAGTATTTTACAATAATTTTTAACTATTGTTGTAAATCTTGTGAATCCCTGATTTCAATACAATTGTTAAACAGCTGTATGATTTCAGTCTGCCACATACTGGCTGTTAACTATTGATTTCAATACAATTGTTAGACAGATGTTTGATTTCAGTCTGCCAATAACTGGCTGTTATCTATTGATTTCAATACCATTGTTAGACAGATGTTTGATTTCAGTCTGCCATTAACTGGCTGTTAACTATTGATTTCAATACAACTGTTAGACATACGTTTGATTTCAGTCTGCCACTAACTGGCTGTTAACTATTGATTTCAATACCATTGTTAGACAGATGTTTGATTTCAGTCTGTCACTTACTGGCTGTTATCTATTGATTTCAACCAATAATCTAACTTAAACAAGCAATTTGAAGTGACTTTCATCTAGCGGCCAAGTAGGCATGTTGAACCCTTCACTGATCTGATCTGATCCCAACAGGCAGGCTGGCTACTTCGAGCCATCACACTGATCGATCTCACCACCCTCAGTGGGGACGACAGCATCAGTAATGTTGAACGTCTCTGCACCAAGGCCAAGTATCCGCTGGCTCAGAGCATTGTTGATAGACTCGAAACTGATCATAAGTTTGATGCGCACGATTTACGTAAGTGGGGCATTTTTAGAGCTATTCGTTACTTTAATGGGCAAATGACAAGTAAATCAATCTATATTCTAACTATACATGGAACAAAATTCAACTTGTACTTATTTTTTATCAGCAAACTTGAAATATAATATCCTTATATTTGAATGTTTAACTATGCTATTGTAGTCTTGGGTTTTGAGAGTTCCGTATTTTATCATTAATTTTTAATATTTTATTCGTTTAAATTTATTTCATGTACATATCAAAGAATGAGTTCTGTACATATTATTGATTGTTTTATTTATAATGTAAACACAAATATTACTTGCTAGTAAAGGAAGTCGGGGCTAATCTCCTAAGGGATTTGGAAGCTTTTGTACTCTTGTCTCATAATCTCCAGAGCAACCTGGCACATCTCGTATCAACCAAACCAACCCTATACTGGGCGCCAAATTCTCTGACATAGTTGTTATTCAGGTGGGCTCGTCCGAATTTGCAACCTTCACTTCGAAGTCGGTCACTTAACCATTGAACTACGTCCTCGTTCCTATGAATATATTATTTATACTTATATATTTTTAATTCACTTCACTAAAAATAGTTTCCATTCATCTTCTTGACCAGGTGTTGCTGCCATTTGTGTATACCCCTATCAAGTGAAACTAGTTGCCGACACTCTAACAAGACTCCACGTGGACAATTTGCAGATTGCTGCTGGTATGCTGGAATATTTACTTTCTCATCCAAATTGTTCATAGATTAGCTTTGTCCTATATAATTTGACAGGCCGTTTTTTTTAGTTTATTTGAAATCGAATATCTTAGTTTATAAATAAGTTCACTTAGTGGATAACTCTAGCTATAGGCCTATAGTAACCCAACATCCCAATTTAATTTGAAAGAGTAATTTTTTCATCGAATAAATTATCTATCTAATTTTTGTGCTGATCAAATAGTTTTTTTTAATTGAATTAAATACAGTGGAAGCCGCTTAATAAAATCAGCCGTATATAACAATCAAAATGGCTGGAACCCCAAATCAATTTTTATGTACATAGTGTTAAAATATACTTATATAGGTTATTAAAATCAGCCGTTTATTAAAATCAAATGGGGTGGAACCAACCTGATTTTATTAAGCGGCTTCCACTGTAATTTAAACAAAAAAATCATATTTTTTCACGCTTATTTTACAAAGTTTTGTCGTATATAATTTTTTACATGTTAAAGGTATTAATATTAATAATACTACACTCGCATATTTTCAACTATTGTTGAAGTTAGTTTTATCAATTAAGTTGATTAGTTAATATGATTAGTTAAATGATCATTTAAATCGATTATATTATTGTAACTAAATTCAACCTGAGTTGTGTTTTATTTTTTGATGACTAATATATAACTAATCGCTCTATAGATCATGATTATATTTAACCGATCGTGTTGTTCGATCGTGTAAAATTATATTTTATAAAAGCGTCGACTCTCACAATGCAACGCGTTCTCTATGAGCTTAATGTGGTTTATTAATTCTATATTTTCAGTTGCAACTGGGTTTCCCTCGGGGCAGTACTCACTTGAGACAAGACTGGAGGAAATTCGGAGAGCGGTGGCTGATGGGGCGACAGAGATTGATATTGTTATCAACAGAACGCTGGCTTTGCAGGGGAAATGGATGGGTGAGGTGGTAGGGGGCTGTACTCTCTTATTGTTGTACAATAATACGCTACACATTGACTATCAAACTATTTTTAAATTTATTACTAATGATAAAATAGTTTACAGAAATAACGTATTTTTTCTCATTTAATCTCTTAACCCAACAAATATGACAATAATCCAAATTTGTGCACCTTGGAGAATTTACAAGAAATTTTATATATAATACGTATAGAATTTACTATTTTTGTAGTCTCATATATTCTACATGATTTAAGAGGTCTAATTAGATTTGAATACCCAATTTCACTGATGCACTAACCGTTTGTTTAAACATATTATAAAGAGCCTAATTAGATGGATTTGTATAGCTTCAATGTAAATAATTCAATAATAACAGTTTTTTTCATTCTCAATTATTTTAAAAGTTTAAAAGATTATTGAAATATTATTTAATTAATATTTCGATTAGATGATATTCATAGATTGGAAATAATTTATTTTACTGAGAAATATTTTTTTATAGTTCAAATTTTAATGAAAAAATTTTTCAATATGAACTATAAATATTGTTTGAGATTCTAGCGGGAAAGCATACGTTTTTTGTTGTTGTAGAATCCTGCATAAAGGTGCAAAAAACGAATGGAATGGTAGCCTTGTATTTGTATGACATGACATATGCGATGCATATTTTGGTCTGTCACCTAATCAGAGATCTACACGGAGGTGGCTGCCATGCGGGTCGCTTGTCAGCCTACCGCTCACCTCAAAACTATCCTGGCGGTGGGAGAATTGGGTTGCTATAGCAATGTGTACCGTGCCTCGATGGTGTGCATGATGGCAGGGGCCGACTTTATCAAGACCTCCACGGGGAAAGAGGCGACTGTCAATGCCACTCTTCCGGTCAGCTATGTGATGGCGCGAGCTATCAGGGACTATCACCGACTTACCGGGGTTAAGGTACTTCTTATTGACACTGTTAATACGTTATAAGGGATTGTTTGTATCGAATATTTACACTAGATGCACTATAATTAAACCTGACATCAATAGTGGGCAATATCAGGGACGCATTAATTTTTATTGAATGAAAGTGTATTTATAATTTTAATATTATACTTATAGGATGCTAGTAAATTTTGAATAATAAAAGTCTAACACCGGTTGGCTGATGTTACCGCTGAGTCATGTTAAGGTTAACATTTTCATTAACATCGCTTTGTGTTGGCAAGTAATAATTACTGAATTAATTATTTATTCATTTTTAATTGTGATCAACAAACTATTTCCAAAAGCATAGAAGAATTATAACTGTCCTGGAAATGTCCCTGGAATGTCACAGAATTACAAATGTCATGGAAATTCGTAGAATTAGAAATAGTCCTGGAATGTCTTGAAAATATCCTACAAATATAATTGGTTCGGAATGTTCTGGAAAGTTTCTGAAATTTTATTAAATGTGAATCAAGAAAATCAAGTATTTTGTGGTTTTATGATTTATGTTAGTTTAGTGACTTATTTGTATTACATATTTCTTTGCTATCGGTGAATCAATTTGAGTTTATTATCTTTTGTTAAATGAAAGGTAATAATAATAAATAATAGTAACACGGTCTCTAGTGCTAGTTAGATGTGAATCTACTATATTTTTAGGGTTTCATGGCTAAAATTCAAGTATCAACATGATTTGTCAAAATTATTTGTATCTTTGTAGTTGGAATGATATTGATCTCGATAGATTTACAGATAATTGATTCTAATAAAACAATTTTTAATATACAAAAGCATTGGATATATTTCATAACATATTATAGTTCAAACATCTAAAATTTCTAAAAAGTTTCCATACATAATATTACTATCGATTGTATTATTTTTCATGTGTTATACTGGCACGTAATAGACGGAAATATTTAATATCATATTATCAACAGTGTTATGGTTATATTAAAATAACAATTTGCTCAATTCATCCACTATGACCACCAATTTATGCACCAGAAGAAATTGTGTTTATTAAATGGAATACAATGTCAATGAATGTTAACAAAAGCACATAATATATAGTTCATTAAAAGCTTTACATATTATACGAGTAGGCCCTACAAGCATCTACACTACCGAATTTATACATCACAAAATTCAGCATCAACATTTTGAGCACAAATAGCAATCTGCCCTATCTGCAGATTAAAAAAGGATACCTTATGAATATATTACAGAGTTTAATATAGAAACAGATAAGAAATCACTGGCCATTTAGATATTTTTTTACAATCAATAATCTATAAATATGTTGAGATCAATCATTTCTACAAAGCTACAAAATACAGTATGTTTACCAATCATCATATTAATATTTGAATTCTAGCCATGAATGTTTATTCTAAACAAAATAGGTTACTATCAATGCTTAAATTGTAATAAATTAATATTCTAGCTAGCTGCATTCGAGTTGTTATTATTTTATAATAATGATGTCCATTAGTCATGAAAAACTGGAACATTGCAAACCCTTTCTAACAACCCCCCGTGTCAGGTGGGCTTCAAGCCAGCGGGTGGCATTCGCACCGCCGATGAAGCCCTCAGCTGGATGGTGCTGATAAAGGAACTCCTCGGAGTGGAATGGCTCCAGCCCTCCCTCTTCCGGTTCGGTGCCAGCTCGTTGCTAGGCGACCTGGAGGGTCACCTGTACACCTGGGCGATGAATGGGGTGGTTCCCAGGGTGACAGACCTCACCATGGCCTGAGCCAGCCACCAGATTGGGGTTGACAGAGATGCTGTATTATCCATACTTGATTATAGTGTAGAATGATGGCCACCTGTGTTTATCTGGCGGTGCATCATTGTAGAGCAAAATTGATGCTATAAAAAATCTATTTTACAAGCTAAAATCATAATTCACACAACTGTTTTAGAACGAAAAAGATGAGAATAATCTCAGAAGTCAATTAAGACCACTTGTATTTCTACAGCCTTTTGATTATAGTTGAGGGTATTGCATCTGATTGTTTTAGTCGTGATAATGTTAGATTTTAAGAAATGTTATATTGTTGCCTTTATTAGCGATTGAACAATATTGACAAATTCTTTGTACACATCATCAGAAATGGCATTAAAATCGATTTCACCTAAAAATGATTGATTCATATTTGCACAAAAAGGGTAAATTTATTCCAGTATAATCTTTTGAGTCGTTTGGTTTATCATATTTTGTCTTTGTAGATAGCTGGGTCAGTTGAAGTCTTCCAATATGCTCTCTAATGTGCTTGAAATAGTTTTACCTCGTTTTATTTTGTATTCTGCTGCAAACAGACTCTTTCATATTATTTATTGATCGATGTTGAATGAATAGTGTTAAATATGATCACGAAATGTAGCGTATTTGGCTGGTATGTTTTTCATTTTATAATTTTGATATTATTCCCATATGTACTAAACTGATATTTATATTTATTGTGTGTTTTATGACAAGTTACATTAATAGTTGACACTATACCTATTCCCTTTCATTGTTATAAATTATATATTCTAGTGTGCCAAATGTTGATTCTTATTGTAGATCTATCTATCTCCAGCTTTAAATTATAAAATTTTCAACTGTCAATTTTTGGCATGCAACTTTTGTTGTACTTTTTACAATATAATGATGATTTTTAGCACAATATGAGATGGGCGATTACTTTGTTTGATTACAATTAGTTCGGTATGTTTAGTGTGTTTATTGGGATCGCCTAGTAATTCACAACTTTTTAATTTATATATATTAGGAGAAATAAGTAGGAGACATTTAGATATAGCTGCGTAATGAATTCGTCACCTTTATGTAAGCAAAAAAAACTAGTTAAAAGGTAAATGTCCAATACAGTCATTTGACTATTTTATATTATTATCCGATATCTTTTCTAAGACGGATAAATTCCTATGTCACTGCAAAGTCCACTGATTTATATCTTTATGCAACAAATTAATCTTGTATGAGTTGTAGTAGTCTGGAATTGTGAACTATATGAGTAGGTTAATAATATGTTTCAATAATATTATTAATTATTTGTTAACAATTTTCTATTTGTAGCTAAATAGTTGAGTCTAAACGATGCAAAAATTAGAACTAGCGTTATAATGTAAGCTATAGCTTGCTATATAGTTTGTAGGATATCATTCGATATGTTCATAACGTGTATTAGTGGTAGAAATATTAGAAATTTTACGTGAGTGACACAAATAGCAGAAAACATTAAACACTACATAATAGATGTTATTATAATAACTTTTATTAAGTTAGTGGAGGGGGGGATATGCAATTTTTTTTAAGAAATTAAGTTTTTCTTTGAACTAAACGTACGACCCTGATTTTTTTACTCAGTGGCCAAAAAATAATTTGAAATAACTAAAAAATATAATTTCCAATATTTTTACATGCCAGAAAAAATTGTGATATTATTGATCCATTTTATACCCCCCTGTGTTTTCATACTTGCCGATTATATTAGGAGCTGAAAATTGCAACATTAATAGAAAAAAATTGTTTACCGTAAATTATATCCATTTTACTTGAATAATTAAATTATTTATTAAAATAACCAGCAATTTAAAATAATACTCAAATAGCATTCATACTACTTATAGCTTATTTTTATAAGTAGTATAATTATTAAAATATATCAACAAATATAGATCTTGTTATCTGGAATCAGATGCAAAAAGAATCTACTCAATTCATTGTATATTGAACAAAAGTTATAGCATTTATTGGTCAATATTATTAAAGTTATTTCCCTATGGCTTTACTATAACTGGGGTTTATGACGTTTAAAAATGATATCTATAATCGATTAATTAAAAAAAAAATTCACCATACACGTTTTTAGGAGGTATCTGTATACCAAATTTCAGCTTAATCGGATGATAGGAAGTTTGGTTTTCCAGGTGGGGTAAAATAACCCCCCTCGACGTAGCAAACCCTAAAAAGTATGTCCACGTACTACATCCATTTCAAGTACACGCGCAAAATTATCCTATCTACTTTTACTCGATATTATTATCGACCTATAATTGAGTTCAACTATATATTTTTCAAAAGCATAAAACACTGGTAATAAGATTTTTGCAAAATGTTAAAGACATTGTATTAGTATTTTGAATACTTTTTAAACTATTAAATATTCCACAATGAATATTAAAATGTTACTATATGTTTTATCTGAATAGCGTGATATAATTATAAGTAATATAATGGATTCTTTGGCGGTCCCTTTAAGAACATATTAGTGGAATTAACTGAACATAAAAAAATTATCAACTTTTACTAATTACATCGCTGAAGAAAATCACAAAAATTACCGAAGTCATTTTGTAAATATTATAGTTCCGCTTTTTGGCTAGAGATTGAAATTTTGATAGGGTAACATGACATTCAGAGTAATAAACTACAATGATCTAATTTATTCTCCTTTTCGTATTGCCAAAGTTAATCTCATCCTAGCCCCACCCCTCTTATGCCAGTGGCCACAGGAACCATTTTAGCCCAATGCCCCAACAAGTAAGTCACTAAAAATACCATGTAAATATAGCATAGGTTTGTATATTTTCAAATTGATATAAAATAGCAGTCAATATTTTAATACTAATTATGGCATTACTTGTTTTACAATGCGGAGTATATACAATAAAAAAGTGTCATTCAATAGAGAACTCGATCATTAAAAATAGAAATTAAGGCTTAGCCAAACGATTGGGTAATCTACTGTAATCTTATATAAAAATAGCAATAATTTTTATCATGCTTAAGGTACTAAATGAGAAACCACAAACTGTAGTCTATGTTATTAAAACAATTATTCAAATGAACTTAAGGAATTAATTACAAAAAAATACAACAGTAACAAGTAACAATAACTATATATGAAAAATAATGTTGAAGCGTGTTTGTACAATTTACAATTCCATTGCGGGCCAAAGTATTATTCTTCCAAAGCCTGAAACAAAAATATTAAATACTATTAATCTACATATTAATCCACTATATTGAATATATTCGTGGTTCTTTTTTTAATTGATTTTTTAATGTTCGTTTCTCGGTTGTTTTAATCATAATTTTAAAATACCAGCCATGTTGATTATGATCAGACTATTTATATTTACACATTGTGGATTTTTGAAAATGTTTAATTACAAAACACATGTAATAAAACGTATACTTCTAAAAGTAAAGCCTTCACTCAGACTACTTAAATAAAACATAATAAATTAAAAGCTCTTTCAGTAAATTTTCTGACCAGTTTTTATCACTAAATATATAAACTTCTTAGCAAATAAAATATAAGGATAACCGCTTCTCGACTTTCCTTCGAAAAATGTCAGGGTCACATTTTATTTATAATCTAGAACTGGTCTCTAAGCCAACTTTGTTTGCTGCATGATAAAGCCTGTTTACCGTGTGCTGCCAGTCAACTGAGCATGGCATGAAGGATGACGACGAAGAGAAAAGGAGCAAGTGTGTCTCCTTGCTAAACTCCTGAAGTTATTGAAAATGGTTCACTGACATCCAGACCTATCCTTACGCAAGCTGTTGTTGTATCATATAGGTTCATTGTAGCTCTGATGAGTACATTCGGAACACCATGATATTAAAAACATTGATGAATCGCAGATCGCGAAACTGAGTCAAACCTTATGCAAAAATCAATAAAAACTATTATCCAACTGCGTTGATGTTTTCGGCAATCATCTATGACTACTCTTAGAGCTGCCAGTTGTTCAACAATAAATCTTCCAGGATGAAAACCGGCTTGTTGTAGTGGTCACAATTATTCAGCTTTACAATTATGCTATGGTAGGTCAAGACGATAACAGGAACGCTGTCATTTAGTAGATACGTTGCAGTTGTTTAGTACTGAATGATGATTAATTACTCTTATGAAATGTCCGAGTACCACATAAAGAGCTCAAGCTGGAATTTCATCTGGACCTGTTGCTCCGTCCAGTCGTGTGGTAGATATTGCGAGGCGCATCTATCCGTAGCTGATAGGCGATGTAGCAAACATGTCTGCAGCTGGTGGTTCTAGATATTGTGGATGTAGCGCTTGTGGGTTTGTAACAGGTCGGTTAAGTAAGGCGCGATAGGGGTTAGCTACTTTTTGGATACTGTCTTCCATTGACAATGCTGCAACATATGGCACGAGGGCGACCTTTGCGTCTTGAAACGTCATTGATACTGTTCCATTCCGGTTTTGTTCAGCCTGCGGTGTGCGCTTTATCGAGTCGAGCTGCGATATATTGAATGTTTTTTTCTACACCGTGTTTGTGAGCGATTTCTAGATTGGAAGCGCAGCTTACTTTGTCTCTTAGCTATTATTTCCAAATCTGCTGCAGATGTTCTTAAGGTCTCCTCGAAGACGGCATACTTGAGGATCAGCGGTCCAGATGCTTTCAGTTCTGCAGGATTGGTGTCGTGGAAGAGAGATGGCAGCTTCTCGTATGACAAATTGTTTTTTTATGCAGTCTCAATGTAGTTTTCAGAATGTGTTTCTGTGACAGGGCATTTAAAGAGATAGCCAAAGAGGCTTTGGAAATGTTTTACGTTTGTGAAACAAAGCGATAAGTGAGTGGTCACTTCGTAGTATCGATATATACAGAATGTATATTCTAATCCGTACTATCTAAATGCCTTAAATAAGGTGTAATCACATGGTCCACATCTCAAAAAAGAAACTCTTAAGAAAGTAGAGTGATCAACTCGTTAGTACAAAATCAATATATAATTAACAATATAATATATTTATTGGATATGAAGATTATAAACCATCTAAAATTTACATCAGATAATGTAACACTATTTCTAAAAAAATGATTAGTACAAACTGAAATACATAACTAAGAAATACTGAAGACAAAACTCTTACGATTGTAGAATTTCTTACAGAATTAGAAACCACATTATAAAAATATCAAGTTTTGATAGGCAATTTGTTTTATTTAAATTTGTTTTTTTATTGCTATGTTAATTTTATCACATCTACTGCTCTGAATATAATCGGTAATAGTTCTGTTTTTGAAATAATATATAACTACTACAAATAACAACAAATCCGAAGTATTTTATTATTTATTAATAATGATCTAATAATTTATCTCATTAGTTTTAGATACAATTTGTTTTATTTTTCGAACAAAATTTGACGCATAAATATATTTTTAATCACATGAAAGTATGGACTGATTTAGATAATAAACAGTCTCGTGAGTTTCTTCATTTTAATGATGGCTGCTGCTGGTTAAAAAGTGAGAATAATTTTAATAATGCCAAATATTATCAAATTTAGTTCAGTGGGCTCCGCTTAATACGTCCACCTATTAATACGACCAATCGGTTAACGTGACCATTATTATCGGTCCCGAATGTGTGCTATATTAACATACACATAAAATTTCCGGTTATTCCGACCACTCTATCGGTTAAAACGACCACTTTTCTGCCGATGTAAAATTAATTTTAACTGCGGAGAAGCTTTCTCAACTATTGATTTTTAACGGTGACCAGGAGTCTAGTTTGCCTCTCGCCAGTACGTAGTTTTATTACTTGATTTATAAATTACACTTGATTACTCTTAAAGTTACTCTTTATTTTATAAATTATGTATGTACTGTTTTGTGCTCCCAAATTAGAAGTGCAGTAAATACATGAACTTTTGTAAGCACAAAATTTAGTGTTCCGCTTATTACGACCAATCGCTTAATACGACCATTTGCCGCAGTCCCGAGGTGGTATATTAATGCTATAATAAGCAGATCTTTGTCGCTAAATAGACAGTTAATCAGTCTGATTAGATAAGAACAAATTATATTTTAATCCGAGTTCAAAACTAACTGAATTGATGAGGATACTTAAATACTCGTGGGTTATTTTGACCCCTACCCCCCTTACTCCCCAAATATAAGGATAAATAGACTTCCAAAAGAACATGGTGTTGCTTAAGTTATGCTGATAAAAACCAAGAAACTCAGTCTAAGAGACTAAATCGGAACCCAGTCAGTAAATGTAAAGTACTAGAACAAATGTAAGTCCAAGACGCACTACCTCCTCAAGGCCGGTCCTGAGCTGGTGAACACGCGTCATTCTCTGGGCGACCTTGCAGCGCAGAATGAGCACCAGATTTAACAGCCTGGTCACTTCTGTACCGAGGGAGAGCTGCAGTTGGTGGAGTTGGTTGAGGTAGTCCCGATCTAGTCGGTAGAGGTCGGCACGCGTGTCCTCGCTTGGGATCATACTGGGCCGCCTGGAGGGACGGGGAAGTCAATACAATGTCAATATAAGTCAGAGTAACGTTCACAGGACTCCCACATATTTTTTTTGTGGTTTTGGTTTTATATGTTTAATATTTTACGGTATAAAATAAACACATGTAATTCTAATTTCATAACCAATTGAGTTTTAATATATAAATTGTAATTATCAGGCATCCCAGCCAGCCTCTATGGCATATTAAATTTTAAGATTTTCAATCAGAATGTTATGATTTACAATCAAAATTTTGATTTACAATCAAACATTTAAAAAATGCAAAGCACACCTGAATAAGTAATAATATATTAATAATGTATAGAAAAATTGTATTGCAGTGTATTCAAAGCACATCTGAAAAGGCTAGTAATAATATATTCATACTGTATGCTTCAGCAAGTGAATCTCCATGAGTAACTAGCATAGCCTTATTGATTGAAAACCGAGATTCTGGTGCTGCATTACCATGGCTTATTGTCAGCAAACAATTTACCATGGATGTCAAACATGTGTACTTAAGTTGACCAATTTCATTTTCATGTTTGAAACATGATTCCAAGTAAATATCTATCTTTTGTTTGGAGACAGTGTTCAGTTTCTGATAATTCAAGCCCAAACTCTTCATGAACCTGTTTCCAATATGATTCTAAATGACGTCCTTTAAAAGTGTTTTAAAATATTTTTATCACACTGGTATTGCTTCCATTCTCTTCTAATTTGATCACACAAGCCTTCTGCTGAATCAAAAATCTCACTAAAACATTTTAAAGAACTTTAGAAGAACTACATAACTTAAAGAACTAAAGAACTTAAAGAGGTTCCATAATGTTCAATGAAAGTCGAGAAATACTGGTTAGTGTTTTAAAATCATGGCGTTTATCAGGATGAATTATCAATAAATCATTCAAAATTGCAAATGTTATGATTTTTAAAACATATGTATGATATATTTTATGATCATTTTAAAAATCCTAGATTATATTGCTGAATTTTATAATAATTAGAGAATTATCTGAGAATTAGTCTCAGAAGCTTGATAAAGCATGGGCATTCTGGATGACCAAAATGTACCCGGACACTCGTTTAAGCCGAAACCATTTTGAATGACGGAGCCAAGCAGAACAGATCTCTACTTATCTCGGTATACTTGCAATTTGATTGGCTGAAGTTTGTCTACTGAATAATATAAATAACTAAAAATATATATAATGAAAATGCTAAATTAATAATCACAAATTATAAAATGAATTGTATTTTTTATATAAGTTTATTTTATTTTAATGAGTTAATTATATGATTATGTAGACAAACTACTGCCAATTAAATTGTAAAGATGCCGAGAAAAGTAGAGATCTATTCTACTCGACGCAAATATCAGACATTCTAAATAGTTTTGACGAGCTTAATATTGTCGCATTGATATTGGTGTCGATGATTCAGTTCTGTCGAAAAGTCGTCACCAATAGTATAAATTATAATTAAATATCTGAATTTTCGCGCCAATAATATTTTTTTACATTTTACGATCTGGATCATTATGGATCATAAATCGGTTGAAATTTAACGAAGTTATAGACATTTAAGTGATTTACAGCTGATTAAACGTATTTTTTTAATATAGTAGAATAAAAATAAATATATAGACTGAATATCTATGAGTAAGTGTTTATTTTTAATGAATCGGTTAAAGTTTGACAAAGTTGAAGACACTTTACCATTATGTGTTTGTATTTTCTAATAGTTTCAATGGTCTACTACATTTTTTCACTTACAATATATTGTATGTTATATTTTATTACATGTTAGGTATGATTTATCATATTTGTTTGATTTTTAGAATGTCATTTTGTGATACTTTTTGTTTATACAAAACGTACAATCTGAATAATATTTAAAATATTATATTTTAATATGTCGTTTTGAACAAATAAATTTGTATTCTTATAAATAATTTATTTTTCTAATAAATAAAATTGTTTTTTAAATTTTAGATAGTCTCTTAAACTGTCTGTTTCTTTCTATATTGTCTTAATTAATTCTGATTAGACAAGTAAGTGAATTTCACACTAAATTATCATGAAATGTAACCATTGTGTAGGTGTTTTCAAATAATTTCAACGGTCCAAAACATGGTTCTTTTGCAATATATTATATTTTCTTATATGTTTAGCACATTTTATCATATTTTTGATATTTAGAATGTCCTTTTATGATACTATTTGGTTATACAAAACGTTTAATTTGAATAATATTTAAAATATTATATTTTAATATGTCGTTTTGTGCAAATAATTTATTATCCTAATAAATAAAATAGTTTTTTAAATTTTAGATGGTCTCTTACATTGTTTTTTTCATTTTAGATTGTCTTAATTAATTCCAGTTAGTCATATAAGTGAATTTTTACCAAATTATCATGAAATTTAATCATTGTATATGTGTTTTCTAATAATTTCGATGGTATACAACATGGTTCATTTACAATTTTTAAAATGTAAAATGGTCTCTTACACTGTCTGTTTCGTTCTATATTGTCTTAATTAATTCCGATTAGTCATATAAGTGAACATTCCCCAAATCATAAATTCATAATATTTGGGTCCATTTAGTCGGAATTCTCATCGAAATCAATCTGTAACTAGCAAAATTGTGCAATATATGGCCATAATACATCAAAATGGTAAAATGTCTACAACTCTGTCAGATGCAAACTGATTTTTTTTAAATAAGCTCTGACTCATAGCTATTCTATCTATTTAATTTCATTCTACTACATTAAATAAGTATATATACTGATGGACTTATGTTGGTGAGTCATCAGACCAAGTTTAGTTGTCATAAGTTGTAAACATCAAAACTCAAAAGTTAAAAACAAAAATGACGTCACGAATGACGTAAAAACAATATTTATAATTAAATAATAAGATTATAATGTAATTAGACACTAATTTAATTTTTTAAGGTTATATACTACTTACAAATATTTGAAAGTAGTATAAAAATATTTCTCTGATCATACCAACTTTGGTTGTCATAGGTTACTACCCTGGGGGGTATGGTCAAAGGTCAAATGTGAGGTCGAATCCACCCTTCCTATACTACTCATATAATATTTCATTTTCCGAGATTCTGTTATTCGGTCACCGTGACAGTATTCTCTCAAATTAGAATATGATATTAATTCTGTTAATCATTAGCCACAAACCTCGCAGTATCTATTGATATATTTTTGTCGGTTTCCCGCGTATTTCTGTGTCTTTTCAAGAGAATTTGTGAACGAGTGATTTATGCTTTATGAAAAAGGCCCAGAAATAAATAATACAGGGATATCCAATCCAATTAGCTGCTTTTCTAATGAGTCGACGAGATGTTTCCTCACTGCAGTACATAGTAAATTGTATGGCGTCTTCGGCTTTTCCATATCTCAAAATTCCCAGTTTCCCATATGAGGGACACACATCGGAACCACTCAAAGTTACAGCCGGAGTAATCCAGGGCTCCGCCCTTGGTCCTGTTACTT
>JAUZND010055020.1:0-18924 GCA_034780555.1 Coelogynopora nodosa | reverse complement strand
AACAACTGATCAAACACTATGCGAAAAAAAGCCGAATGAAGAAAAATAATTCCAGAAGAGAGAAGAAGATCAAAAAGAAGACAAATATCAAGCTAAAAGAAAAATGCAAACACTGCGAAGGAAAAGACAAAGAAGTATGCATGATTTTCAGCAACAGAGAAATGGAAATAGCAGGAGGGGAAATCCCCCGGAGAAGATGGAATCAGCAATGAGATGATTAAACAATTGCCCGAAGAAGGAATAAAAATAACTACATGACATCATCAACCTCAGTTGGAAACAGAAAATTATCCCACAAGAATGGAAAAATGGGACCATTATCCCTATACTCAAAGAAGGTAAAGATGAAACAAAGCCAGAAGCCTACAGGCCTATAAGTCTCATGAGCAATATCTGCAAGCTAGTGGAAATACCTGCAAGCTAGTGGAAATACTTGCAAGCTAGTGGAAATACTTGCAAGCTTGTGGAAATACCTGCAACCTATAGAGGGACTCCTCCATAAACTGGTAGAAATAAAAATATCAATATGCATGACCAAGTGGATCAGGGAGTACCTTAGTGGAAAACAGTATGAAGAACGAAGTACCTCAAGGAGGAGTTAAACCGATAACTATTTTTCTGATCTATTTGGAAAAATGGTCACATTACTATTACTACTTCAACTTTGAAGAGCTGTTGTCATTTCAGCATGTTGTGAGTCACGCTTTTTACGATAGTAACGTTCCACGCTTAGCAGATTCTTGTGACCAGTAAAATTGTAAACATCTACATTGCTGTACCCATTTTCAAGTAAAACAGTTACAAAGGTTACTCTAATGTAATGGTTCGTTTGTGTAGCGGCGAATTAAATTTAATTTTTGTGAAAGATTTTACATTAAATTGTCAATAGTCATTTTTCCACCTTTTGTTTCGGAATGAACCATGAAGATGGTTTTTAAGATCCTATTTTAGCTGGTTTCGGAAATAAGTGATCACTCTCACTAATCCTTTCATCATAATCATCTCCTCATAATCATCATCATATAATAACCAATGCCGAATACAAACTAGAGAAGCATGTGAATACAGCTTCCCATCAATAGTCTTTGGGCTATTGTAAAAGTAGCGCAATAATTGTTAAGTTTTTTTGACATAATTTTACACAAATCCTCACAAAGGTTGTTAGATTGAAGAAAGTTTCTAAGACGTTCAATTGCTTTCTCAATTTGTTTGGTAGAAGATTTTGGAGTAAGCTCTTTTTCTAATTCATTCATCTGTTTTGAAATCTCGGCAGGTATATCAATAGACTCTTCATTATTCAAATATTCTAGAAAGCTATTAGAAAATGAATATAAATCTCTTTCAGTTGATTCTTTTGTGGCAAAAATTAACATATCCGTATCCATTCCCTATAACATAATATATTAACGGGTACAGAGAACTAAGAGAACTCATATTGATGTCTTACTTCAACATGAATAAATATATAAATGACAAAACCTGTAATCAATGTTCAAATTCAAATTCAATTACTAATTTGTTAACCTATCTTTTAATATAGCGGCCGATTTTTTTCTACATTTCTGCACAAATTGAAGCTATAGATTTTAAGAATAAAGTAAGGTACAATAGCAATATCCAATCGATAATTCGATGAATATTGCCACATTGTTTGCAGGAGCATATTTTTTAAATACTACTTGAGAGACATTTGAGTAATAATCAATTTAATATAAGAGTTATATAGCCTACAACTCTTAAAAGCTACTCATACAAAAACCATTTTATACAAAAAACAAGAAAATTTACTTAAGATACTTTTTTCGCCATAACAAAATAGTCTTTAGTTAATAATGGAAATCGAAACAAAAAAGTGAACTATGAAGACGTATAAACGTATATAGACCGAAACCGCACTCATCTACTCGTCATCCTTTTGCGTTTAAATCAATAGAAAATGTACATTTTTTATGATTCGCTTTAACCAATAAGATTTATTTAACGTACTTAGAATATTAGAAAAGTAAAGTCATATTAAAGGAAACCATTTACACTAATATGGAGTAAATCTAGCGGGCTTTGAATTCAGGAATATTTCGTTGGTGTGGGGTCTATTTTACTGATGAGTACTAATAAGGACGACACTGTGCTGATGAATGTTTAATTTTATATATTTGAGAGGTTATATTTATGATTTTTTTTTTTATAATGATAGTTTCGGTTTGGGGAGTAATTATTATAACATACATTAATTATTGGTATGCTTTAGGAATGAATGATGTTCGTCTCAACTGGTTACAATTTGGTTATGTTCACCTAACATGGGACCCTCCACGAAAGTTTGTCGTTAATCAATATCAGATTCAATGGGAAACGTTTAAACAAAATGGAATAATTAATACCAGTAACTATACTGCGAATCAACACGGTAATATTTGATGACATTATTTCGAATTCCAAACATACAATACAAACTAATTTTAAAATTATACAGAGCATATACTATGTGCATTTTCTTAAATAATAGTACCAGCATTGATATTTACTAATTTAATGGAGGGGTTATGTGAAGCTCTTGCATGCTAGATCGGACCGAGTTGAAACTAAAAAAGGACCAAGCTCTAACTAATATAATAAACAGCAATTGAACTGAAAGTTGCACATAATTTTATATAAATGTTATTGTCTGCTGCGGTTATAAAATATGAAACTCCTAAAATAACTGCATTTCTATTTATATGTTATTTTTTAAATTGTTGAAAGTTGACTATAAAATACACCCATGACAATTTACATCAACAAATATATTGAATATATATACAAAGCTCAATAAAGGATATTCATCCTTCGACTACATTATTAACGCAATGCGGCCGTATAAGTTCCCAAGGAGATTCTTTTTCTCGAGTATTCCGTAAATTTGATAGCGTCCGTATATTATGTATACAATATATATATATATATGTCAATATTTGAAAAATAATCATATATAATTATTAGTAATATTATAATATAATATAATATTATATTATATAGTAATAGAGTAGCATTGTAATATATTTAATAACAAATATAATATGTTAATTACTTTTGTATAGGTTCGCTCTTCAGCTCTTTTACGGCTTCTATTTTAGAATATTCTTTTAAAATTAAGTGTTCTATTGTATATTTAGAATCTATATTTGGATAAGGCATCGATATTAGTTTATTGTTTTTATACACTGACACAGTCATCTAATATTTATTGTAGGCCTATTCATAATTTATAATAGTAATCATGTCTGAGAAATGTTAGAAATGGGGTTATAAAAAAATTATTTTTTATATTTACTACATCTACCTATGTAATATGAATAAATAATATAAATTTCAAACAATTGTACGCATAAAATTAGGTATTTTTGTCATATAATTTTATAAAAATAGTTATGTACCTATGTAACACATTTTGATGAACAATAGGTAATGTGTTCAGAAATAATACGCAATTTGGTAAATTGTATCTTAAATTGGTATGTACATGCGCATTCATAAATAACAGTAAAAAAAAGATGACACTATTATACTAGTGATCAGAAGCAATTGACACTAGTATCTTAAGGGAAGCAATTGACTGTACACTAGTATCTTAAGTAAAGCAATAATTGACACTATTATAACGAAAAGTTAACCTTGCAGAAAAGTACTCCAGCATGACATGACGGCTATATAAATTTCAAAATTTGATTTTGTTAGTAGGTATGTTGTTATTGGCTATCAATGTTTCGTTTTCTGCGGCATTATTTTGTATATGCATAAGTTAATGCCCTGCAAATAATATAATATCTTTATTTTTTCAAATCTAATTATACGAAACATATAAATAAGTTATAACTTGTACTAATAAATAAACGTAATAAGTTCTTTAGATATATTGCGTCTACTCATAAATTATACATATTGTTTAATATAATCAATGCATAATTTAAACATAATAATATATTCCAATATAATATGCACATAATATAACAACTTTAGTTATAATATATGGTAATGTATAATATTATACACTAATAATAACTATAGGTATATTTATATTATATTATAAATATAATGTTTTCTAATATAAATATTATATTATATTATATAAATATTATATATTATAATATAAATATTATATATTATCTATTATAATATAAATATTACATTTTTAGTATAAATATTATTTATTATAATATAACTATTTTTTAATCTAATATAAATATGATATGTAAATCTAAGATATAATCGTCATTGAATAAATATACAGTATATCAATGTAATTTATGGTTGAATATCGTTAGATCATTTATAGGATTTTTCGTGATAATGAAACAGTTCTAATAATAAATCAATAATTTCACGGATAATGTTATGATCTACAAAAATGTCTTCACTCAACATTATTATGCAAGTTTGACAATCTGCGCTCTTCGATTGACGCTCTTCTCGTAATTATACTATGTTTAATTAATCTCTATCGTCACACTTATGTGTGACACACTTACAATGTAAAATAATCCGAAAATATTGTGTTACATGTATGCTACACCTAAATTATTTGCCAGTGAATATTTCAAACGTCATATAGGCCTACAATTATATAATCTGTCCAGTATCTGACCACCATATTTTTGCATTGCGCAACATAAGTTAGACCTTATCAAAATCTATGGACCTAACAGGGTGCCCACTTACCGAAAAACCACTTATCGGAAACCCACTTACCGGAAACCCGCATATCACAAACCCACTTATTAGCGGAAACCCACTTACCGAAAAGCCCAAGTACCGAAAAATCTTCACTAAATTTAAAATCAATAGTGCAATAAGCTTAATCAAATGGCTATAAGGTTAAGCTAAAATCTAACTTCTGCTTCAAATTTAAAATCAATAGAATATCTAGACATCTTTGTACGAATGCTATAATGTATTTATTTAACTTCTGCTTCACCTCTCTACTTTACGTCGAGGTAGTCATTAAAAGTTAAAAGTTAAAGTTAAAAGGAAAAGAACCAAAACAACACCTGACGTGCTGCAATAAGCGTTTGTCGTGCTTCCCTGAACTTCATCTTCTATTACCAGCAAGAACACTTGGTTTACAGAGTATTGCGTTTGATTTTGTGCCTAATACAAGGAAAAATGGGCAACCGTTTTTGCTATTCGAAGGGCATCTCTTCAGCGTTTAAAACTGAGAATGGTGTGCGATATTAACTGTACAGATACAGAAATTGCTGCGGTCGAGCCATAGTTAATGGAGGACAAGATCCTGTTATTTCAAGAGACCACACGGTAGATCACCCTCCTCACACACCAGAAGCTAAGCGTTTTAAGTTTCTAGGTGAGATGAAGCAAAGAGCAAATGCTGAAGCTGTTCCTGTATCAATATTTCATGGTGAAGCTGTTACAGTCGCTCAACAACCTGGAAATTCTGAATATTTTCCTAGTTTCAGCAGTGCAAAGACTTCTGTACAAAGAGCTGCTGCTGCTGCTGCTAATCAGCCACATTTGGCGGAAAACAGAGCGGATTTAGTTATTCGACAAGACGTAGAGCATACTGTGATATATGACAAGACTGGAGAACACAGGATCCTACTCTTCTCATCTGAATTATCGTAAATGCTTCAGATTGTTGTTCTTAGACTTTTAAATGAGTTTCAAAACAATTTGGTCAACTAATGATTATCCACGGTAATTTTTTGGGCGAATGGAAACCATTCGTTTTAGCGCTGTTGCCGAACAAAACCAAAGAAACATACATTTCTGCGTTGTGCGGTATTCGGCAAGCGATGGAGGACCGGCATCTTGTTCCTAGGTTTACTAAGTGTATAACCGATTTTGAGCAGGGCTTGTACAATGCTGTAGTTATTGTTTGGCAGCAGCTTGAAGCAAAAGGTTGCCTGTTCCATTTTTCTCAATGCATTAGGCGACGAGAAACGCAAGAAGGACTTTCTGTGGATTACAATAACAATGCAGAGGTGATGAAAAATATAGTACATCGTTTGCTAGCGTTTCAGCTAGTTCCACTCCACTTGCAAGATGAAGCATGGCTCCTCATCACCGGAGATGCCCCTGAAGATCAGAGTGTCGATCAGCTGCTTGGATATGTTAGGATAACAAGGCATGATCAAGTTGTGAACACCAGACTAGAAATCCGCTGAACTTGTTGTGCATGACTTGTCTAATGAATCTGACTCCTGGGATGGTATTCATAAAGAGTGATCTGGCGGTCAAGATAATATCTCTTCTTAGGTGTTATATCAGTGCAATGAGGTCTATATACGTTTTTAGGCCTATAGAGCCAAGCACAGAGTGATTAGTCCGGCCGCTCATCACGGTTTCATGTTTATTTATAGTCAATTTCAATTGTTGAATTGATGAATATGACGGGGTATTATGCTCAATGAATAAAATACAAATAGAACAATATTGAAATTTTAAATAAGTTTAATTAACATTTAATTAAAAATTAAAAAACAAAAAAAATTATTGAAAGGTAACTTAATTCAGTTGTATATTAAACAATAACATCATTGTAATTAACCTTGTTCTAATTTTATGCAACGTTTATTTACATTTTTGCTTTTAATTTTAATCTAACTAAAATTAGGAAAGTGGCCAATTGGGATGTCACGTTATTTATCGCCCAGCCAATTTTCAATTGTTAAATACGTGATTACATAGCGAGACACGATGATGTCATACGGGTTGAGCAGATCATCTATAGTCATGTGTTTTCACACCTTACATTTTAATGTTGTGGGTAAAAGGGGTAGAACAAGGGAGATAAAAGATTAGAAAAAGGGAAAGAAAAGAAAAAGATTAGAAAAAGTGTTCCCCGCTTTATGAATACCACCCCTGTATGTACGAGTGTACCTAAATAAACTCTTGTATGTTTTTTTATACGTTTGTGCTGTCTAAGTAAAACTTTATTTTAAAATTGAATTAATTACATTGGTACCGCTAAGTAGGATTCCGCTAAGTTACCTTTCCGGTAAGTGGATTTCCGCTAAGTAAGCTTTCCGGTAAGTGGATTTCCGCTAAGTAATTTTCCGTAAGTGGATTTCCGCTAAGTAAGCTTTCCGGTATGCGGGATTCCGATAAGAGGGTTTCCGGTAATTTGGGTGTAATCCCTTACAGAAGAGAGTGAAATTAAAGGAAAGGGGAAATATAAGTAAAAGAAAAGGGTCGGGAATTGTTAAATTCAAGATAATATCTCTGCTTAGGTGTTACGTCAGTGCAATGAGGTCGGTATATCTTTATAGGCTTATAGAGCCAGGCATAGACTAAGTTCTCCGGCGTTCATGTATATCTAGATCTTTCAGGCAATATTATTCATTGCCCAACGAATTGCTCAATGAATAAAATACAAATAGAACAATATTAAAATGTAACCTAATTCAGTTGTATATAGAACAATAACATCATTGTAATTAAACTTGTTCTAATTGTATACAACGTTTATTTACATATTATTTACTTTTAATTTTAATCAAACTAAATTTAGTTGCTTAAAATCTATATTTAATTATATTGTTATATTGTTTAAACAACTAACATAACCACCTTTATACATTAATTAATAATTAAATTACTTAGACAGATCGGGTAATCTATAATCTTTATAATTTAATAAATATTAACTATAGCATTATTTTACAACATTTAATATTTTTCATATATGGGTGTATAATATGTATATCTTTCAGACAATATTATTTATCACCCAGTCAATTCCAATTGTTAAATCCGTGATTACATAGCGAGACACGATGATGTCATACTAGTTTGGCATTTCATACGAGTTCGCAATCTTCAAAAATATGCAATATTTTTAGAATTTCTAAAATAATATTATAGGAATATGAGTACAAAGATAAATTACTATACTTTTATTGGCCTGGGGGCCCGAGCCATCCCCCCAGTTTTATGAGCGCGCCTATTTTATCAAATAATACGTCTGCATCTCGTAGTATCCTCTACATTTTAATGTAAAAACCTTTGTCGTGGTTTAGTCATTTTTGGCTCTAATATTTATGGAGTGCCCTTTCAACTTTTAAAACATTCCTACGGCCCTGATATTATATAAAATGATGCAGTATTGTACTATATAGTCACTCAAACATTTATACGGAAACTAATTTACGCATTTTTCTAATAACTCATAAATTACAAAAAATCACAATTGTAGCAATTTTGGATTTACCTAACATTAACAAAGAAAGAAAGGAAGTCCATGGGGTAGCTAAATTATTTGGGTCAAAGGCAGGCCATATCACAGTAACTCCGAAAAAACCAGGCAGGGCATCGGGTCTTATGTCTGGCTTCAAAATTCGATTCCAATTGTCAGCATTGCCATCTCCACCTGAACTACTGCTACTGTTATAAGTTATATCTGTTGCACTTGAAGATTCGCTGCTAGAAGCTGACGAAGAAGACATGATAAGTAATAGAAAAAAATTAAATAAAAAAACATGAAGGATACAAAATTACTCAAATAAATTGCCTAGTTCAAAATTATTTATGAAATAAAGGGACATAATTATTTATATTTATGGATAATTGAAGCATTCAGAATTCTGAAATTGGAAAATCAATATCGCAACCAATCAAAATCGAGTATTTTTACTGCAATTTATATTAATATTTTATATGTTAATAACTATATTATCCGATTTTAATAATTCAAAAACGAATTTGATTGGTTTCAAGAGCTAAATATCTGAATATTACCTTCGCATACGGATATAACAATGAAATTCCTAGCTTGTATAATAACTTATAAAATCTTTAGCTTGTATAATAAGGTAAATAGCTACGTATCATACGCTGTTACGCCCGTACTGAGAGGTAATGAAATGTGTGTAAAACATATGATGCGCCCGTAAACAAAGGCTTAAAAGGTGTTATGTTGTAACTTAAATCCGGAGGAAAAACCGTGCAGGAAAAACCGGAGGACAAATCCAAAGGAAATTAAATCTATTTTTCAAAGTCGTCAATGCAAAAGTATATAAAATAAATATAATAGATTTTAAAATAATCCAATTAATTAATAAAAACAAATGTAAGGGATTTCAGAATGTCGATACAAATGGTCAAAATACGTATACATTTAAATTAATTATAAAATATACAACAACAAAAAAGTATAACTAATTTTAAGTAATTATCATATTCTTTAAAACGAATTTATTTGTTAATCTTTGTTAGATGTTTTAATGCTGACCTTGAAAACTAGTTATTTAATCCTTCGGTTTTTTCTCTGGATTTTCCTCCACTTTTAAGTGACAACCCTTAAAAGGTCTTT
This sequence comes from Coelogynopora nodosa, assembly GCA_034780555.1. NCBI lineage: Eukaryota > Metazoa > Platyhelminthes > Proseriata > Coelogynoporidae > Coelogynopora > Coelogynopora nodosa. The sequence goes on along the minus strand of JAUZND010055020.1, from coordinate 9,620 downwards.
ATATAAAGGAAAGGTCCTTATTTATAAACGTCCATAATACGGCACACCGCCACAGAGGCAACATCCAGACATAAAAAATTTGACCCCCATAAACTATATATTTTTGGATAACCCACATCTCACTGAAGTCACACATATAGGTCACAAAAATCGTAATGCAGCTATTCGATTTTTATGGCCAAAATTCAAAATAGCCGCCATTTTCTATATATTTAAACAATATTCACTTATAGCATTGCTTCGAGGATGTCTATACACCAATATAATTACTATATAAATAATTATATAGCCTCTAAAGTATACCTAAACTGTAATCAATGATCTACAGCATATATATTGGCATTTACGTTGTTTATTGGTCATAAGTAGTATAATTATTGTATATGAAACATAAAATTAAAATAATCAGGAACACAAATATTTGAAAACATTTATAAATACAAGGGTAATTTATTAGCATAATTATTATATTACATACAAGTTATTAAATGCTCTAAAACACATATATTGACCGTTCAACATTGATTATAACTAAGTCAGTAGAATTAGTAATATTAAATATGCATTGCTTTATGCATTATGCCTTGCATTAAATAGGTCAGTCAATAAATCAATAACTGCTGTAATAGAAAATTTAAATTTAAAAGTCTATGGAGAAACATATAATACTTTTGTCACATACAGACATCAAAGTTAATGCTGTCGTGTTGAGCCAAACAGCAATTATATTAGAGTTGATTCACAGTCCGGCTAGCTGCAAAGTTATTTATAGAAAGTACCGGACAAGATCGATAGATTTTCTTAAAAGTTTTTAGATAGTTTTCTTGATCCAGAAATGGCTTCCCATAATCAAAGTGCCTTAAATCATAATGAAAATAGAAACAAAGTATGTGTTATTTGTATGGACAAATGCAGTTATGCACTAACAGACATTGTTGTTCAACGGATTCAGACTTATTTTATTTAAAATGTTGATCCTTATGAGGAATGTTGCCCCAAAGCCATATTATGTAGTAAATGTCGGAATGACTTACTAGATATTTTAACATTTTAGAAGTCATCTGATATCTTACCTGAGCCCTATGATTTCAGTAACATTTTATCATTTGTTCGCAGTCTTCGTTCAAATCCTAATCCCCTCTGCATGTGTTTGATTTGTGATATTGCAAGAACCAAAGCAACATCAATAAAGAAACGCACTTCAGGTCGACCATCAACTTTGGAACCAAGGCCATTTAGAAAACAATCACTTGTAGTAAAGATGTGTTATTCTTGTAAAGGATTAATTCATCGCGGAATTTCCCCCAAATGCAATAACACTAATCTACGAAAAAAGATGTTGAAGCTTTGTGAATCAGTGGATGATTATACCAAAGAGATAGTGGCAAGCAAAGTTATACGAGAGAAAGCAATCAATGAGAACACTCCAAATGTTAATAAGCTCAAGACTCAAGGTTCATACCCTTTGCCCATCTCAATTAAAGCAAAAGAGACCCCAGCTTTCACATCCTCAGAAATAAGCAATCTGCAATTGTCACTTGGTGCATCAAACACAGCTATGACCAGAAAGTTGATGCCCTTTATCAGGCGAGTTAGTAAGCAACGGTTCTCCATTGAAGCCAATACTACAACATATTTGACAACAAGAGACCAACAACTGTCCAATTATTTTGCACTCACCTACCTAAACTTCAAAGATGGTGAGTCGTTGCTAAAGAGAGCAGTTGTGTATTGTACTGATGTTGAGCAACTAATTGATCATATATGCAATGAGAGACATATTACAGTATCCACAGTCAGAGTGAATATGGGTATTGATGGAGGAGGTGGCTTCCTCAAATTTTGCATCAGCTGCTACACTGATCAGGATGCCTCAAGTCAGAAATACAAAAAGGGTATGTTTTCAGCCACCAGCGTTAAAAAAATTATTATTATTGCCATCATATGTTATGTAAAAGTGACATTCCACAATGTAAAACTTGTTTTAAATCTTTTGCAAATTGAAAAGCTAAACATGGATTTTACTTATGCTCTACATTTGAAGTTAGCAAATATAATTGCAGGAATTCAGGCCCATGGTTCGACTCATCCCTGTCTGTGGTGTGAGTGTCCTAAAAATGATTTTAACGATTTTATAAAACACCCACTCAGATCTTTGGGTTCAATTCGGAATTTTTCTAAAGAATACATCACTCAAAAATCAATTTCCAAAAAAGTACAAGCCAAAGACTTTAAAAACTGTATCCACGAACCACTTGTTTATGGTAATGATAATGACATATTCATACGCCACATTCCCCCTTCTGAATTGCATCTTCTTCTTCGAATAACAAACAAAATTTTAAAAGAGTTTTAGAAGGTGACACCCATGTCCAAAACCATTGCTATATGTCCTTTTATACAATGATTGGAATTTGCCGCCCAAAATTACATGTGGGTGAATTTAATGGCAACATGTGTGTGAGATTGCTCAATAATCTTGATTGCTTGGAAGCACTTATTGACGATGAGCCTTACCCGTTGTTGATACCCTTTGTATGATGCTTAAACATATTTAATGAAGTAAGACTTGCTTGTTTTGGTGGAGTACTATCAGGTGGTTTTGTTGACAGACTACACGACTTTCGACGATCTTTTTTGAAACTAAACATTAGTGTTACTACTGCTGTACACGTACTTTTTGATCATGTTCCTCAATTTTGCTTGTACCAGAAATCCCCCCTTGGGCATTTTAGTGAACAGGCCTCAGAGTCTGTACACTCTGACTATAAGGCTGCATGGGAACACTGTGGAAAAGTTGGCATTGTGCATGAAAAATTTGGCACAAATCTTCTTGCTGCTATTGTTGGATATAATGGAAGACATTTTACATGAAACATTTTCATTATACATTATTCTATATTCAATATATGATTTTGTTGTTTATCCATTTACCCCCATAACTAGATCAATGTTTAAAGGTCAATATATGTGTTTTATAGCATTAAATAACTTGTATGTAATATAATAATTATGCTAATAAATTACCCTTGTATTAATAAATGTTTTCAAATATTTGTGTTCCTGATTATTCTAATTTTTATAATTTTTCATATAATTATACTACTTATGACCAATAAACAACGTAAATGTCAATATATATGCTGTAGATCATTGATTACAGTTTAGGTATACTTTAGAGGCTATATAATGATTTATATAGTAATTATATTGGTGTATAGACATCCTAGAAGCCTTGCTATAAGTGAATATTGTTTAAATATATAGGAAATGGCGGCCATTTTGAATTTTGGCCATAAAAATCGAATAGCTACCTTATGATTTTTGTGACCTATATGTCTGACTTCAGTGAGATGTGGGCTATCCAAAACTATATATAGTTTATGGGGGCAAATGTGTTATGTCTGGATGTTGCCTCTGTGATGGTGTGACGGGCTTGGGAAGTTATTTGTGAATAATATAATGTGGAACCTATTGGTTATGATTATTATCTTGTGTGTATTACATTTATAAAACACATAATTTTTCCTTTTTCCTTTCATAAAATATTAATCAATAAGTATAGGAATTCACTCCGGATATTTTTTATCAAAGTAGAGTTCAATGCGTTTTGTTTTTGGTACTTTATAATTTGACTAGATAAATAATAATGTATAAACAACAGAATTCTATATATTGAATTATACTTTAATAAAAAGGGGTGTTAGGGGAAGTGTGTGTCTTGTATATCAAGTAACTAACAGCCCACTCTCAACTCCGCCCAATTAGTCGAATTAGTATCGAATATGTTATAAATCATAATGAACGATCAACATAATCATAGCACAGCAAAAGTTATACAATGAAGTTCATTAGTATATTTTTTTGATTCTGCACTCTGCTCAGATATCGCTTGGACATATATATTGAACTTTCTGATAATTATGAAGATGATTTTTTCATACAATTATAAAATGTCATGATTCATTTGATAAAAATCAATTACATGAACAATCGGAAATAATTAAGACAATATAGAATGAAACAAACAAGGAAAGAGATTCTTAAAAATTAAAAAAAATATATATTTCAAAAGAAGGTTTAATAATTATTTTTATACTAAAACGACATTTTAAATTATTTAGTAAAGTGTTCAAAATTCAATAAAAATAAGCTAATAAGCTAATATGTGCTTAGAAAATATAACATATATTACAACCATAGAAATATAAGTAGTTACTATTTACCTAATTAATACCTTATTACCCAATGTACCTATTTATATTTATATGATTGCACCTGAGTGAAATATTGCAACTGACCATCGAAATTGTTGGAAAACACAGGCATATATATATATATATATATATATATATTATATATATATATCGATTCAATTTCAAGCTAATTTGTGAAAATTCAATCATATCTCCAACGTAATTTATTCAGGAAAACATTAACATAAACATACGGAGAAATAGACCATGGACATTTTGTATTTTTATTCCATAACCAATTGAAATACTCAACATATTGTTTAAACATTAATTTAGTGTAAATAAATAATATATATATATATATTTTTTTAATATTCACTATTTAATATAATCAACTAGACAGTTGATAAACACTGCAGGATGACCGTTGAAGTTTCACTTATAAATAAAGAATAAATGTTTGAATTTTAGAATTCTTACATACATACTCGTGTAGATAATGTTTTTTTAACGCACGAGAACTTCAAGTATTGTAAAAATATTACTCTAGAAATTGAGCACATACTAAACTGAACAGACTATTGTTACTCAATTGTCACATATATATGTGTCGACACACATTACGCGAATATCAATCAATACAAAATCTACACAAATTCAAATAATTTAGTGACAAATGAGTAATCAATACAGTAGAAAACATCAAAACAATGGATGGAGGATACGATGTTTATTTTATTAAATTAATATTTTTTTAATTACCTAAATAATAACAGTAGAAGCAAAGTGTATATTTTAAGGAATATATACTGCATAATGTAATAAATATCCTTTGAAAAAAAGATAATGTGAATCAAAATCAGATATGATTGGATTGAATCTATTGTTCGTATCAAAGAACATTAGGTTTGTTGGCAAAACTTGTTTACTAATGATATGCCATTTTGGAAGTATTTCTATTTACCACTCATATTATTTTAAACCTCTTAAACATTTCAAATAAAATATATTAGAATGCAATTAACGCTTAAAATAAATTAACCATCAGAGTGTAACAAAAAACAAACGAATTATATCAGTAATTTATAATCAATTATTTATTTATGTTTTAAGTGAACTGAATTGTTTTTCCAAATACAATGCTAATTTATATAGGCTGTTTTAACAATGCTTTTTATTTGCTAAATTGGTTTTTAAAATTTAAATTGCACATATATTTTCACGGTATTGCATACATTTGCAATACTACAGCACGTAGTACTTCTTACAATAGTTATTATTAGCGCCATTCATGTGAAGGCTCTTTGTGATCATATTTCACCTATTAAAACATTATTCTATTATTTTCAAAAATAATTGTTTATTTGACTCACAAGGTGTTATCAGTTCGTCCCGAATATTTTTTTTATAAGTATATGTTAATTTTATAAATAATAAAAACATCATGATATTTTGAATTGTGTTTATTTACACATATTCTTGGTCATAGAAGTTAACCCTTTTCGAAGTCCAAGCTATTGTACTACCAAGCTATACAGATATTGGTATTAATCTTTAGAAAAGTTATTTAGAAATAAGTATTACTGGTATTGATTCAAACATAAAGCATAAAGTTGGTCTAGTGTTTACAAACATTTGTAGCATTTCAACCAGAAATTCCAAATATTAAATACATAATGTTGGCGCGACTGCACTCATCGTGATACTTACGAACATTACATTTACATGAAGCCAGTTACAAAACTAATGTATTACTTTTATAATATTTACACATTTTAAAAATTAGGGACATAATCATCCAACATTTCAAGACCTTCAGGTGATAGCCTTCAAGTGACTGCTCTAATGCAATAGTACATTGTAAAATCTAGTTATTTTGTATAACAATGTTTTTACATAACTATATATATAATTAGATCCCATCATTTTATCGAAATTGATAATTTTTTTTGATCATTTTAAATATAATAATTGTAATAATTTGTAATTGCAATATATGTAATATATTAAACTTATTGTAATAGTACACATAACGCTAATGTGTACTACTTTTGAGTGAATGTTTACTTTAAAAAACTTATATTAACTATACCTATTATAATACATTATAGCTGGTAATAGTAAAAGCTTTTGTTAAAATTCAAGATAATTTGAAAACTGAAAGGATTTTTTAATATTGAAAAATCCATATGTCATAACAAAGAAGTGGTGATAAATTCATTTCACTGTATGTAATTACTTTGAAAATATTCAATCGATTAAACTAATGTTTTTATTGTGAAATTTAAATAAATGCATTATCCCTGTAATATTAGTTAATATTAATATTAATAATACCGTAATAGTATATATAGTATTTATATACTTAATATAAACAATACAAATTTAATATAAAAACGAAGACAATTATTATTTTCATATGAGGACGTACCAAATAATCAATAAGAATTATTATTTTTTAAATGGCAAAAATGCAGAGAAACATCTCTTTTAAAATTTAAATAAAGATTTTAAAGTGTTTTATCAAAATATAACATTATTAATTTTTACTGTTTTTAAAAAGTTTTGAAATCATTTGGTTTCGATATATTCAAAATTAATAATAGGCAAATTTTTTGTTAAATATGTCAGTATTTATAAGGACGAGAAGTAAAATATTAATCCATGAACTGTCAAAGTTTATTTCCATGTAGAAATGTATCCGTGTTACTACAATATCTCATACATTTTTTATTTATTAGAACAGTGGGGGGTTAATATTATTATTGATACATAAATATGTCAATATTTTTTATTATTATTTAAATAATTAATTCAATGGATTTTATTATATATATAAAGTTTTTAACTAATTATAGGAAGAATAAAATTGGAAATGTTATTTAAGCTGACATTTAAATAATTTAAAAAAATTAAAACCTTTGAGGGAATGTATATTAATCCGGGTATAGGCTTATTTCTTCTGCTGACTGGAACTATTTGCAGGGGTGAATTATAACATACTAGAAAAAGGAAACATTTTAATATTTAGTCACGATAGTATTTATACTTAAAACTACTATTTATACAAAATATAAATTCCAGAAAATGAAATGTATCAAGCCACATACTAAAATTATAAGTTGTTATAGAAATTATAAGTTTTCACTAAAACATAATTAAACATAAATATTCATCTTGTAGGTGTTTGAATTCTTTAAAATAATAATATTCATTATTTTAAATAACTTTATAAAAGATAATCAGTATTTTTTATTTAACTTAATAATTTTCGAATTGCTTTACATATATAATTACAGACTACAGCATCAAACGAATTGATGATGCACCTTATCTAAAATTCAGAGTTCGTGGTTTAATTTACAATTCAAATTCTAACGATGTAACCTCATGGAGTTTTTGGAATGGTTGCAATTTTATCCAGGGTAAACCAATTTATATTATTATGAAATTGGATGTTAATGTGTTGTTTATTTACATTTACATTTATTATTTATTATTTATATATTTTTATTACTATTACCATTAGTATTATTATATAAATTATGTATTAATACTATATGTACTATTTATCTTTATCACTATCACTCTATTTGTATTTATTAATACATCATATATGTAATAGTGTCGTGTTTCAGTGACCTCTCATTAATTTATGAGAGGCTCATTGCGGCATCATTAAAATGTGTTCCAAAGACAAGATGCTCATAAAATCGTATGATGCCTCACTAATTATTGTGTTCTAGAGACAAGATGCTCATAAAATCGTATGATGCCTCACTAATTATTGTGTTCTAGAGACAAGATGCTCATAAAATCGTGAACTTAGTGAACATAGGTATCTATGTAATGTGAATCGTAAAGTCAATATCATTAAATATCCCGAATTTAACCGAAGTAACACAATTCTAAAGATCATGGTTTGCAAATGGCTAAAAGAATGCAAGAAAGCTGAAAGTTTTAATGCAATTGAGCCGAAGGATATGAAGAAATTATCCATTAAGTGGATCACCGATCGACATAACTAACGAGCGACTTTTTATGAGGCTTTATAATGAGGCTTTTGAGGCTTAACCCTTTTTTATTTAAACTCCTTCTATGTTACCTTCTTACTCCCATTTGATTAATTCTCCTAGAAAACACCTACTGCAGGATTTTTGGCCACTATCGACTCTGTATTTACATTTGCAAATGATATGCTTATCAATTGTAATTTTCATTAGGTACTTGCATATAAACTTTCGTAAGATCACATTAAATTATTTTTTAGTACCTTTTCGCAGCTATTACAGTTATTTTCATGAAGAATTTTATCTATTCTTCTCCAAATGCAAATGTTATCGAACTTAACGATTCGGAAGAATGTTCGTTTTCTTTTTGTCATTGCAAGCGAGTAGAATCTACGAAAAAACTGCCACAACATCAACCATTGTCCGATATCTTTGAGGTCCCTGCTGCCGAATGAACGCCTTTCTAAACTTAAAAAAATTCCCGAAGCTGACTAATATTTGCTGCTAAATTTGTTGCAAGAAGTGTTCACAAAATTATAAATTGTGATTCGTGTAAATCTGCTTTATTTCACCAATCAACCGATTCGATTCAGATGCAACTAGGTGGTCTAGTTTTGCCGACAGCTGGTAATTCAAAGTCATTCAAGCTGCTTACCAGGCTTTTCGTTTTCAATTCCGCTTTCACAAACCGCATGTACTCTTCCTTCCGGTAAGAACATAGATCTGCGTATCGAACAGCTTGTTTTACAATCTACGTAATTCTATCAAAAATCTTCTCCCCGATTTATACAGAAAGCACAACGCGACGCGATAAAATATCATCTTCTCTTATGGCTCTATAGAGATATATGTCTATGTACTATATGAACAAACATGCACTGTATCTTATTTAATTAATTCAGCCCAGTGTCATGTATAGATATGGGAGATACAGTAAGTATGCAGGTAGCAATTGTTTGTTTACGATCAATGCATACAGTCTGTGTTACTGAGGTTCTCTCTCTCACTCATTGAAATGTATGTAATCAACTTTTTGCGGCACGCCACGTCGCGCTTGGTGGGCATAGGCCTTCACATATTAAACTAGAATGGGAGAAAGGAAAGCTATACTAAAAAAGCATTATCTGTACTCTCCTTTATATGGAAAACAACCTAAATATATTGTAAATACTTTACATTTAAATTTAAATGGTGAAACTATTATGCGAATGAAATGACTTACTAAAAATGTTAGAGGAACGTAAAATACAGTTTATTTCCTTAGATTTCATTTTAAAAAACAAATAAATAATAGTCCAAATATAAACCAAATAATAATAAATTGTTGTTAATGCTTATGATCAGTAGAACAGAAGAAGATTGCCAGAATCTACTCAATGCCGTCAACAACTACAGCCAACTCTATGGGATGGAA